>WNWU01013332.1:264439-305637 GCA_012654045.1 Ptyas mucosa | reverse complement strand
TCCTGGATTTTCACTCTTGTCCTTGGAGATAGAATTTGATGGGTGGGTTCTTTTCTTTTGTTTTCTTTTCTTTTCTTTTCTTTTCTTTTCTTTTCTTTTCTTTTCTTTTCTTTTCTTTTCTTTTCTTTTCGAATGGCAACTGATGGACCTGCTTGGATTCCAAAGGAAGCTGAGTAAGTTCCCAGGGACACTGCTGCATATTCCTATGGAGGCTCTGTCTGCAACTTGGAATGAGAAAGAGGCAGATGCTCTGGATAGGATTGCCCCTATGCGTCCTCTCCTGGTGCATAGGCCTTGACACTCCCCATGGTTCACAGAGGAGCCAAGAATATTGGAAAGAGCCAAGAGATAGCTGGGGCACAGATGGAGGAAAACAAAGAACAAATCTAATGAAACATAGGTCAGAGCAGTGATTAAGGCCTACCATATGGCATTAATAATGATGAAACATCAGTATTTATCTGGATTTGGTACTTTCCCAGAGGGTCATCCAATGGTCATGTTCAACGTCACTCGGCCCTTCCTCAGGAAGGAGGACTTGGATGAACATCTTCAGGGCTGCATGGAGGAGTTTGTACAACACCTGATAGCTAGAATTTCTCAGATTCGCTCTAAGTTGGAGCTCAAGCACATTGTAAATCCATTAGAGATGCCCTGGGAAGAAATTGGCCATATTATTTTGAAACAGTGTGATCCTGTTAAACCTGGGGAAATGGACAGGATCCTCAGGGCTGCCAGCACAATCACTTGCTTATTAGATCCTTGTCACTACTGGCTATTGAAACTTCCAGGACAGTGACTTCTGGGTAGGTGCATTCAGTAATTACTGCAGGAGGGAGGTTTTCCAAAATCTTTTAGGGAGGTCACGGTTCATCCCTCTTTAAGAAGCTATCATTAGATCCAAACTTAACAAACAATTTTCATCCAGTTGTGCTTCACGGTGGTTGCACTGCAGCTCCAGATCCTGGATGAAATGGAGACTATATTCCTTTTGGTAAAATTTAAGGTCCAGTTATGGGACAGAAATGATATTTGTTGCACTAGTTGATGATCTCTGATAAGAGGCAAATGGGGGTAGTGCATCTATCCTCTCTGTCCTTAAACTTCTGGTGGCTTTTGATTAGTAGTGGGATTCAGTTGGTTTGCACTGGTTCAAATAGAACTTTTGTAGAGTTCAGCGAACTGGCTGATCCCACCACTGGCTGGGCTCCCTTGCCTGACGCTCCTCCCCACCCAGCCACTCCTTTTCTCACCTGCCTGAGCCTCGACCATCCACTCTCCTCACCTGTCTTGGCTGCTTGCCTCAATACATGATGCCCAGCCTCACCTCGACATCGGGAGGCCAGGTGAGTGGAGTTCTCATTGGGCTCATCCTAAAACTTCACAGAAGAGAAAAGAAACAGATTTATGCCCCTATTTAATGGGGAAGATCATGCTTCTGTACATGTGCAGAGAGCCTTCCCAGGGAGCCACGCTGGTTCAAATATAAGTACTTGTATAGATTAACTGAAACCTGGCTCAAAAACAGTAACTGTGAAAGTCCTAGTGGAGTCCTAGTGGAGTACTAGTGGACAATCATTTAAATATGAGCTAGCAGTGTGTGGCAGTGGCTAAAAAAGCTGGAGCGATCAGCAGCAGGCTTTGGAGGAGCAATGTGGCATCCTGGGGGCTGTGAGGGTGCACCAGGCAAGTGGTGGTGGCAGCAGCATGCAGAAGGGATAATGGGGGCCGTGGTGGGGCACTAAACAACTGGTGAAGATAGCAGGATGGAGACATAATTTCAAGGGCCATGTGGGGTTACACTGGACAACTGGCAGCAGTATCAATGTGCAGATCCAATCGCAGGGACTGTGGATGGTATGCCAAGCAACTAGTGATGGCATGTAGAAGCTTTCACAGGGACTGTGGGGGGGGGATGCTGGTAAAGGATGGTGGTGGTAGCATGTAAAAACAATTGTGGGGCCATGGGGGGCACACCAGGCAACTCGAGGCAGTGGGCAGAGGTGATTGTGAGGGCTGGGGCGGCACATCTGGCAATTGGCAATGGTAACTTTGCTGTGATTTAGAGAGCCCCTGGGTAGCAAATTAGGCTGAAGCCAGACCTGCCTGACTCTGGCTTTGCTCTCCCTCAGCAGCACGGGAGCCACATGGCTCCCCAAATGCAGCAGCAATGGCTTGTCCCATTTTAATGGTAGGAAAGCTCTCCTAACTCAGTTCTATCTCCAGAAGACAAATCCAGAACTGAATCAAAAACCCACGCAATTTCTTCTCCATTTTGTGCCTATTGAGGCACTTTCAGTTAAAAATCACCTTGATACTGCTTCCCCAGATCTGTCAAAGTGTCTTTCTCTGTGATCAACTTGGGGTTCCACCAGCATCTGATCTCCCCTCCCCTTAGCTGAATCTAAAATTTCTGCAATCACAACTGTATGCCATAGCAAGTTGTCTGGTGTGCTCCAACATGGCCCCCAAAATTGCTTTTGCATATCACCACTGCTGCCAGTTGTGTGATGCCCACCCATGGCCCTGGCAATTGTGTCTGCAATCCATCAGCGCCAGTTGCCTGGCATTGTTGTGGTCTTTCCCCACGGCCACCGTGTGGATCTCCCATAGCCTGCTGCCAATTACTTGTTGCCATCTGCGGCTGATTGGCTGGTGGCTTCTTGTCCAATGAAGCAAAAAGTCCAGGTCAAATGGTGCCTGGGGGAATGTGCCAGGGCAAAGGGCTAGGGGCAATGGGCCAGGGACCTATTGGCCATGGAGAATTGCTGGGGGAGGGCCAGCAGAGAAGGAAAGCTGGCTGTGAATCACCTGAGGGGGATGGCTGGGGCCAAAGTGGGCACAGCCAATGGTCGAAGCATAAACGTCATACACCAGGGGTGTCAAACTCGCGGCCCATGGGCCACATGTGTCACATGCTAGCCCTGCCCAGTTTAGCGAAGGGGAAAAAAGTCCCGATACATCACGTGATGCCACCGTGATGATGTGAGTTTGACACCCCTGTCCTAGACCCACCTGGAGACTGCCCTTCTGTACATTTTCCAGAGGAAAAGATTGAATTCTCCTCCTTTGAAACTGCTTGGTTTTGATCAGAAATATAAAAATGACTCTCTCTTTTTGTTTTCTTATTGTTGTTATGATTTCATTACATTTGGCTGTCCAAAAATATAAATTTGTTGTAGATTCTACAGCTACAACCACAATTCTGACTGGAATTTCCATCACTAAGCAATATGTTCATAAAACATGATATAACATAACCATATTGCTTAGCAATGGCACTCCCAATATTCCCCATTGCTGGGACTCCCCCAGCCCCAACTTGCTAAAGTAAGGGATTGCCTCTTTTGCAAGAATACAGGGAGGACAGGGCAGAATTATGAATCCTGGCCATGTTTCAAGACATTAGAAGAACAGTTTTAAGGTAGACTCAGTTACAGAAGCCTCAGTGTTAGATAAGCTAAAAGGCCAGGATAGGGAATGATCATCATGGAGAAAATGAATCTTTGAAGTTGCTACTATATCAAAAATGATTTGATAACATGTAATCAATAAATCAATTTACTGTCAATTTACAGCAGATTTTTTTTGCAGTTTGGCTATAGTATATCTGATTTCTGTGGAAACAGAAATTACATGGAGTAATTAAAAACGGCAGCAGCATCTCTAAGGAGCAGGTACTGTCAGAGGTAGAGCCTGTATCATGATGCTGTGTCCATTCTAAGGCCTAAGGTGATTCCTGCATTCTCAAATGCTGCTGAAGAATAGAGATACCTGTAAGAATCCCTTTAAAGATATGAGATATATAAGCTTTTGGGACATAAATGTGCTGTTGAATAAGCAAATGAGTGCAAGATTATATAGGATTTTAAAGATAAATTAATACAGGCCTCCATCTCTACCTGTTAGCCTATCATTCTAGAGAGAGGTTAATGCAGTGGTGGGATTCAGCCAGTTCGCACCACTTCGGGAGAACCGGTTGTTAACTTTCTGAGCAGTTTGGCAAACTGGTTGTTGGAAGAAATCATTAGGACAGAGAACGATTGTTAAATTACTTGAATCCCACCACCAGGTTAATGGGTTGGGCATACTGTCATCCTGCTGTGTGTTTATTGCTATTACTTGTCTCCTGCTGCTTTCTGTTGCCCTCCAGTGACAAGAACAGGAAAAGCTGATTAAGGCACTTCAAATAGGAAGTTTACATTGCTTATTTAGACTTCTAAAGAACTGCAGAGGTGACCACTCTGAAATCTCTTCTTCCAGTCTTCCGTTTCATCTTTTTAGCAAAGCTACATCAACATTCCTCAGTCGAAAATGTGTGTAAAGGATAGAGAAACAGTAGTCATATTTTAAGTTTGCACTTCATTTTTCTAGTCCGGAGGAAGAACCTTATGGATATAAAAAAATCTTCCTAAATATAATTTTTCTTCTTGTTCATTCATAATGGCCTAATGTACCTTCAGTTGTTCATAAAGTTTGGATTATAATTGTTTTATATATTACTGTTTTATGGTTTGATTGTACACCACCCAGAGTCACTCTTTCATAAGATGGGGAGTCATATAATTTTGATGAATAAATATTTTGATGAATAATAAAATGAGTCTGGTTATAACAAATCAGCTGACTGAAGAACATGTCAATTTATCAGTAGCCATGGCAATATCTTTTAAATGTAGCAATTTATTTATTTGTTGTTTATTTATTTATTTATTTATTTATTCATTTATCAAATTTAATTACTACCCACCTCATTCACATTATCTCATTCACATTGTGACTCTGGGTACTGTACAGTTCAAATCATAAAAGCCTAAAAACCAGTTTAAATATAATGTATCAATAAGACAGGTAAAAAAAACAAGAATAAAATAAGTTAAATATTAAGAAACGGGGCAGAGATGTTAAGGTGCCAATCCTCTAGGATTGTGTGCTGCTTTTGTTGAAATGCATTATTTTTATCCTACTTGTAATGGTAGATCTACATTAAGCAAAAAAGCAAAAAGTATTCTGCCAGTAGTCATAAATTTATTTAATTCATTCGGCCATTGCTTGACTCAACCAGTCTAGACAGTTTTCCCAGTTTCTAATTTATTGTGGCTTATATAGTGATACTGCAATCTCAAAGTTCTCTGGATGAAATATATTACCTGGATCCCTTTTAGACAGGATTCAGGCCAGGATATTGGGTGCAGATGGTATTCACTGGGTTCTTGGATAACCTCAGATGCATTCCTTCTTGCTCATGTTGGCTGATCAGATAGCATGACTCCTAATTTGAAATAATAACCCCAATTTCTCCTGAACTCTCAGTATTCTTTCCCCTTTTCCTATCCTCCTAGGCTGCCAGGTCTTCTTCTGAAGAGGTCCTGAATCAAACTTGCATTTGATGTGAGTGTTTTTCTTTAGTGGTTGTGAACTTTTCAAGACAGACCAAATTAAGAAACTATAGGCATGCAGGGCAATACCACTTTTATTATAGGGTTATAGTAAGTGAGTAGTCCATGATCCCTTCCTACTGAATCCAATTACTGGTATTAAAATTACAGATCTATGGATTCCAATGATGAATTCATAAAGCAGCCCTGGGATTACCCCTATTATCATTATGAAGATTTTAGTCCTAGCCTTGATTTGGGGAGCATTTTTAGTATTCCAAAGATGCTTGTGATACAATGTGGGTTTTATTTTTCTAATGGATTCTGCCTATAGGAGAGTACTCAGGTGCCTTTGAAGCCAGTAAAGTATTGGTCCCATACTGAGCTGTAAAAATGTGCTTTAGTTGAAAATACTGCCTGTGATGTGAATTTTGAAGACCAAATTAAATTTTAAATCAGTAGAAATCCTGAAAGCTGTCATTGCACAATACTTATGAACCCCTATTATAAGCAGAATCTATTCCAAAATTATGCACTTCCTTTATAAAATAAGCTAGAGAGATAGAATACTGCTCAAAATTGTTAAAATATCAGAGCATATAGAAATAGTTTATATCTACTCCATGGCCAAAGTAAGACACTTCATCTCCCTTGCTTTAGAAAGGTGGCCAAAGGTTCAAGGATCAAATTAAATATTAAGGGTAAAGGGTGCAGCCCTACTGAGTGCCACATTGTAAATCAAAAGAAACTGAAATCATTTGATTTTAAATAATTATGTTGCAGGATTTGAAATATTAATTCTCAATTCATTGAACTGTGGATAGCAGTATCTATTCATCATCTGTTTAAAGAATATAATCTGAACCAAATCAAATACTACTTCTGGCTCTCAAATAGAAACATAGCACAGTTTATCCAATTCTGGGCCATAGCCCACATATCAATAAGTAGAAATAGATTACCTGATTCTTGACCATTGTTGATGAACGCCTACTGAAAAGGGTGAATTATGTGTTCTGCAACTTCACTATTCAATGTAAAAAATAACAGAGTTGGAAGGGACCTTAGAGGTCTTCTAGTCCAATCCCCTGCTCAAGCAGATATGATGTCTCCATTTCATGATTCCCCAGATACCTCCTCAGCTGTCATCTCAGGGGAGGATGAGTCAATTCCTGGCACATCAGGAACTGAGTTGATTGATGGCTCTGAATGACCAGCTGGAGGTGGTTCCATCTGGGGAAAGCTTACAATGGCAGATGGCCAGTGAAGAGAAGAATAAACTGCCTTCTACATCTGATCCCAGAACACATAGAGCAGAGAAAAGGCAAGAGCAGAGAAGGTCAGCCAGACTATTCAAGAGGAGTTTGAGTTTATTTAAATTTATATACCGCCCTACTCCCAAAGGACTCAGGGCGGTGAACAGCCAAAGATAAAACACATACAATATAAAATTTAAAAAACAATTTAAAAACACATTAAATAAATTTGGCCCATACTAATTAAAACACTCCCGTTTTTAAGAACAAATTAAAATTAAACAATTAAAAAGAGTTAGGCCAGCCCAGCTTGTTGGAATAAAAAGTCTTGAGGGCACGGCGGAAAGTGCGTAAATCCAAGGACCCTTCTCCCTTGCGTGGTTTAGAGAGTCCATTGGATGGGTTATCCTCATGTGATTGGCCAGAAGCTGAATTGAAATTTGGTTAAACACACCTCCTCTTCCTGTCTAGCTCCAGTTTATTAACTCAGTCCAGCCTTTAGAGACATATTTTTTCTAACACTTAGGAGAATTATTTCTTGAATTTTGTGTTTAAAATTGGAGATTGCTGGACGAGCGGCAGTTTGCAACTCCACGCTGGTCCGTGCGCTGCTCAGCTGAGCTGCGGCTTCGGCGGCAGCACTTCTAGCCGCATTTCAGCATGATCCCTTCAATGCCTCGTGGACTGGAAACCGTGGAAGCCGTGAGTTGATCAGGAGCATGGGGGAAGCCGTGTTGTCTGCTTCACATGACAGGGATTGAGGAAAGCCTCGTGTTGTAGGAACTCAGCTCTCCCTTGCCTAGCCCATCTGCCAATGCCTTCTTAGGAGCTGTTTCATTTCTCCCCATGGAAGCAGTATATGACTAATTCTTCCTGCCCTAGGGATATTTAGCTTGGGTATATCCCATCCAATAGACTGTCTAAGCAGTGCAAGGGAGAAGGAACATTGTACTTACCCTGAACGTTCTTTCTCGTTGTGCTGCATGAGAGTCCATACCTTCCCTATATTGGGGGCTCTGGATTTCTACTAACTCTGTTTCTGTTCAAGGTTCTTCAGATCCAGACTTTCATTAACAAACTGGAGCTAAACAGGAAGAGAAGGTGTATTTAACCAAATTTCAACTCAGTCTCTGGCCAATCACATGAAGATAACCCATCCAATGGACTCTCATACAGCGCAATGAGAAAGAATTTTCAGGGTCAGTACAACATTCCTGCCCATCTTAATGGGCTGCACTGGAAGCTGGCTATTTATCACAGCAGACAGATGGAGGAGTTGCTGGGAACAACTTCTTTGCTTTCTAGCTGTGTGTTTGGCCATCATGATTCCTGCTTCACTCTGGATTGATACCATATTTGGAATTGAATTGTACCTTGGAGACTCTGGAGTTTTTTTGTGTTTTGTCTGGTGGATTTAAGTTTTCCTGGGGAAGTTATTTTGTTTAAGCAACTTTCAAGTGCCTTGTGGACTATTGGGCTATTGTACTGTGGACTAACATTGGTTTACTCATGGCTGGACTCGATTAGGTCAGTTCAATGTTTTTGGTGAAGGGAATTGCTGGGGAATATTAATAAACCCACTAGACCACAGTTATGTATGTGTGTAAGTGAGTGGGTGAGGACAGCAGAAGACCCTATACTATTCCAGACAAGTGGTTGTCCAATCTCCTCTTAAAAGCTCCAATGATGGAACACTCACATCTTCTCAAGGCGGGCCATTCCACTGGTTAATTATTCTCACTGTTAGGAAATTTCTCCTTAGTTTTAGGCTGCTCCTTTCCTTGATTAGCTTCCATCCATTTTTTTATCTTATCTTCTGGTGTTTTGGAAAATAGGTTGACCCCCTCTTGCTTGTGGCAGCCCCTTAGATATTGAAACACTTTTATCATGTCACCCCTGGTCCTTCTTATCACTAGACTAGACTTATCCAATTCCTGCAACCATTCTTCATATGTTTTAGCCTCCATCCCCACCCCAATCACTTTTGTTGCTCTCTTTCCAGAGTCTCCACATCTTTTTTTATAATATGATGAACAAAACTGGATGCAGTATTCTAAGTATGGTGTTACTAAGGCTTTATAAAGTGGTACTAGTACTTCATGTGATTTTGATTCTATCCCTCTGTTAATGCAATCTTGGATTGCATTTGCTTTTCTGGCTGCTGCTGCATATCTAAGTGGTTGTCCACTAGGACTCCAATATCCTTCTCACAGTTACTGCTATTGAGTCAGGTTTCACTTAATTTGTATATTTGTTTTTTCTTTCCTAAGTGTAAATCCTTACTTATCTTTACACTCAATTTCATTTTGTTATGTTCAAGTCTGTTGAGAGCCATCTGGATTTTGAGCGTATGTATGTATGTATGTATGTATGTATGTATGTATGTATGTATATATGTAGTATGCTATGTATGTATGTGTTTAGTAGCCTATCTATTATGTAGTAGTTAAGATATTAATATGCATTTGAATTAATGAAATAGGCCTGAAATTAGCACAAACTTTGAGATCCTTATCTTGTCAACATTCCAGAGCTGACATATCTGATGTTTAAAACAACCTTATATACATCTCCATAATGATGGCCATTTGCCATTCATAAAAAATTTACTCCAAATGTATAGGAGTCAGCATAATTGCAAATGCTTTACATCATTTCTCTAGAAAGCCCGTCAGACCAGGAGATTTCCCATTTAGCAAGAGCTGCATAAAAACTACTAGTCCTTGAATGGAGAGAAGAACTTTTGAAAAATCAATCAGCCTGACAATAACATTGGAATAGAAACCTGAGTAAATTCTTGATCAACATGTAAGTCACCCATATTGGCCAAACTATATATATAGAAAAGGGGGCAAAAATTATCAATGGGTTCTTATCAGGGGTGAAATGCTACCTTTTCAGGGCGGTTCACCCAAACCGGTAGTAAAAAAATGCTTTAAAAAGTAAAAGAAAAGTTCAGAGGATTGCGTGGCACAGCTGATCCTTGGAACTTTTAAAAAACTTTTTTAAAGCATTTTTTTTACTACCAGTTCGGGCAATAGATAGTAAAAAATTGCTTTAAAAAAGTTTTTTAAAAAGGTGCTGACAATCGGCTGTGACAATCAGCTGTGCTACATGATCATCTGAACTTTTTTTTTACTTTTTAAATACCCAAACTGGTATTTTTGTGTAAAGTGATAGTTTGTTTTTGAGCTCACTATGACTCTGTGAGGTTACTGCTTGTTGCAGGGGCCATTTTGTGTGAAGTCCAGCTGCTTTTGCATTGCATGTGAGTCAGTTGTGTAGCTTTTGTGTTATTTTTGTGTAAAGTGTGATAGTTGGTTTTCCTGATCACATGACCCATCCACAGAAATTTTTGAATTTTACCACTGGTTCATATTCAAACCTATCTAGCCTGCTATGTGATTATTTCATAAATTGAGCTCTGTTGATGTTTTATGTACACTGAGAGCATATGCACCAAGACAAATTCCTTGTGTGTCCAATCACACTTGGCCAATAAAGAATTCTATTCTATTCTATTCTATTTTTGCTGAAACAATGTACCATAAATTTATTGGCTTTTTCCATGGAATCTCAATAGTTTTAACAGCTTTCACTCAGCACATATTTAATGAGGCTCCTATGGTCAGTCAAACCTGACCTCATGGTATGGGTTCAGGTTAAGTTTATCCATCATTTGATGTTACATTGTCATTTTTACAAAAATATCTGTAGAAGGCTCTTCTTTTGTCTCTTCTCCCATGTTTCAGGTCAGCCTGAGGAACTTTAGCCTGACTTTCTTCCATCAAATAAAGAAGATTCTATTCCATTTGACTGGTGAGGTTTGGTGTGTCAATTAATCCCGTTCCCCTTTGGGTAATTGCATTTAATTAAAGATGGACCGTGGCTTTCCTTTGCAGCATACTTTAAGAGAAAATAAGCTGGGATATATTAGAAGAAACACATTTTATTGTAAAGAAGTAAAAACTATCTTACTAGCTAATTAGTTACATCTTGGCAGCATTCCTGCCATAGGTGAACAAAGAAAGTTAGAAGAAAGGGAAAGAATGTGGACATGCACAGTAGCTTAGTGATAAGGTTTTGAGCACCGTATATCTTAGTGTTCAAGCACAGCTGGCAAATACAAAAAAACGCAGTGACAATCCCCTTCTTTGCCAGTTGAGCGGACATCAGATACATCATCAAATAAGGCACATCTTCTTACGCAGATACTCATGTTGAGCTGCTGGAAGCGGTTTGTTGAGCATATCAGCAATCTGATCATGTGTAGATACATACTGCAATTTAACAAAACCTTGTTTCACTAATTGTTTGATGTTTTGATAACGGATGTCAATGTGTCTGGACCTAGAATCTGTGAAATGTGATTCAGAAATATAAACCACCGATTCATTGTCTTCCACATATCTGTGACCAAAGCATCAAACCATGTTAGAGAATTACATGCATCTGAAACACAAGCATATTCAGCTTCAGTAGATGAACAAGAAACAAAATTCTGTTTACACACTTGCCAGTAAACAGGACATCCATTCAAGAACATCATATAACCTGAAGTACTTTTACGTGATTTCTTATCACTCGCCCAATCAGAATCTGCATAACAACATAATTCTGCATAATCAGTATGTGTTGGTTCTAACAATAACTTCATATGTTTAGTGTGCTTTAGGTATTTCAATAATTTCTTAACGCATGTCCGATGAAACTGTTTTGCCTTACCTACGTGTCGAGACAAGAGATTAACACTAAGTGCAATGTCGGGTCTGGTCCAACTACTAATGTACAACAGTGACCCAATGACTGAACGATAAAGTATTTGATCCTCAAACTCAGGACTTGGTTCATGTGTCAAGTTGTGAAAATCTGTTTGCATGGGTGTCTTTGTTGTGTTAGCATCCTTCATGATGCAATGATCCAAAATTTGCTCAATTTTATCCTCTTGTGAAAGACTAAACCCCTTCTATGTTTTGTCAATCTGAACACCTAAATAAGTGCTAACATGACCTAAAGATTTCAATGCAAAGTATCTCTGCAAAGCTTTGGCAAAACTTTCACTCATCTGCTTATTTGGACCAATATAAACAATATCATCAACATAAACAAGAACTATCTCATATGCATTGTTAAATCTTTTTGTGAACACACACTCATCAGTTTTGGACTTAATAAAGCCCATTGAATTTAGTTTGTCAGTAAGACATAAATACCACATTAAACCAGACTGTTTCAGGCCATAAAGACTTTTTTTGTAGAAACCAGATATCCCCTTCTTGCTGTCGGAACCCTGAAGGACCTTTTATGTAGATCTCTTCATCTAGGTCAGCATGTAGATAAGGCGTGTCAACATCGAACCGGAAAACTTCTAAACCAAGAATAGTTGCAGTTGCTAAAGCAATTTTTACACTCTCAGTTCTGACTGTCGGTGAATAGGTATTTGTGTAGTCTCAGGATAACGTTGAGTGAAACCCTGAGCTACAAGTCTGGCCTTGTACAATGACTCACCGTTTGGCTTCTTTTTGATTCTGTAGACCCATCGAGTGCCAATGACCCTTTTGTTTGCTGGAGGTTTTGTAGGAGTAAACACCTTAAGTTTCTTTAGACTGTCCATTTCAACCTGCATTGCATCCTACCACTTCTCTTGCTCTGAATCAGGAAGATACTTGATTTGTGTGAACGTATCAGGTGGAAGTGTAACACTGCAAATCAAAGGCAAGGGTGCTCTTGTCAGTTGCCATGAATATCGCTGTGAAGGGATTCCCTTTGTGGCCCTTTTGGAATGCCTCAGAACAACAGTCCATTCTTCTTCTGCTTCGACCTTGTCCTCACATTCGTCGCTAGCATCAGCATCTGCGGCTTGCGAAGATGGAACATCAGGTTGAGAAGAACTAGTGGATGGAACATTTGCCTGTGAATCTTGGTCATCAGGCTGTGTGGCATCAATAACATCATCTCTAGGAAAATAAACTCCAGGATCATTGGAATGAATCCTGGACCAGTCAACATCTTCCTCAAAATTAGCAGATTGAGAAATCACAATTACATGTTTAGAGTCAATACATTTCCTCCATTTTTAATTATCATAAATACCCAAAAATCTCAGTCTCTTTGCTGCTGGACCTCCTTTTCTTCTTTGAGCTAAGGGAATATTCACCATAGCGTATGAACCAAAAATATGGAGGTTCTTGAGATCGGGCAGAAGGCTCTTCTTTTGTCTCTTCTCCCATGTTTCAGGTCAGCCTGAGGAACTTTAGCCTGACTTTCTTCCATCAAATAAAGAAGATTCTATTCCATTTGACTGGTGAGGTTTGGTGTAATATCAGTTATAAATAAAGTAATAATTCAATATAAGCCTTGGAGCAACTTTTTACAAGCAAAAATTGGTCTAAGGCTTATATTGGTAATTACTTTATTATTTGTATTTTAATTTTTTTTTCATGGTCTAGGATTAATAGCCCGGATATTCAGCAAGTAAACAAAGGGAAAGAATATAGTGATATGTTGATATAACATGGGCTGAAAAGTGGGGAAAGTCTTCCATACTGAAATTTAAACAAAGATATACATGCAAGTACACACACATACACATATAGACATTCCTGCGGTCTAATGAATATACTGCCCCAAATTGATTAATAAAAGTAAAATGTCTGCCTACTTTCTGAAACTTAAAGAAAAAGGAGAAAACATTTATTATTATTCGGTTGATATTTAAACCCCACTCTCTTTTCTGATTATTTCATAAACTAAGCTCTGTTGATGTTGTTGGCTTTCTCATTATTGGCTTTCTCTATGGATTCCCGATACTTTAATAGTTTTCTCTCAGCACATATTTAAGAACAATCCTGTGGCCAGTCAAGCCTGCCCTGGTGTTGATTGCCCAGGTTGATTTCATATGCTGATATATTGTTCTTTTACAACATTGTCTGCAGAAGGGTCATCTTTTGTCTCTACTCCTATTAATAATGCTAAATGCTTCAGCTCAGCCTGATGAACTTTAGGCTGACTTTGTTCCATCAGATAAGGAAGATTCTCTTCCATAATTGGCCAGGTTTTATATAACAGGGGTGGATGGGCTAAACAAATAAACAAAAAACATTTAAAATACAAATAATTAGTAACTATCAATAATTACTAATTATTTGTATTTAAATGTTTTTTTCAGTAATCTGTGATTAATACTTGAGATATTGAGTAAATAAATATGGGGAAAGAATGAGAATATGTGAATTTATAGTATAGAATGGAGAATGTCTTCCACACTGAAATGTAAATAAAGCTTTGTGTGCACGCAGGTACATATACATATACAAACACATACCAAAAGAGTAAAAAAAAAAAACCACACAACTAAAATTGCTCATTTAACTGTATTTCAAGGAAAAATTGCCAAGTTTTACTTCAATGCATTTTTAGAATCTGATAGATAGCAATTTGGATTTATATAAAGAAAATAAAGTGATAGCACATAGTGATGTCAGGTCATTGGCCAGTTGTTGAAGATATCCAGGACAGTAGATGGAGTTGTCATTATTTTGTTATGGTCATACTGCAATGATATAAAATAATAGGTTAATTAAAGTGAATTTAACATTTTTTCTACCCCTCCAAAATGTATTTTCTCTTTGTTATGTCAATACCTTACAATGGTTTGTGAATGCAAAAAATATCAGGCAAATTATCCCAATTTACATTTGTGGCATTTCTATTAAGGAAGGATTTTCTTACTTTCTACAGCAAATTTGAAACCCACAATCCAATTGTCCAAGATAGTAGTTGTCAGTAGGACAGGGAGGAGGATAGCATGTTCCTCCGTGTTGAGTACAAATTGAACCAGCACTCACTGTGAAAAGGAAAAGAGGAGACAGATAAATGATGAGTAAAGTTACTTTACTATTTACATACATTTCTCTTTCTATGATACCACCCCTGTTGAGAATTCCTGTGCTTTCAAGCAGTTTCATCTGACTTTCCACTGCTCCCCCTGCAATAGCCCAAATAAATCACAAATCAAGCCGAGTCTCAACCCTTGGCCAGAGTAGAATTGCCTGGCAGGTGTGTACCTATTGAGGCAGTTAAGAGGAAACAATCCACTTCATTACAAAGGATATCTCTTTTACTATCTCTCTCTTCCCACTATTACAATGAATTCTTGACTGCTAAGAAATAACCTTGGGTTACAATGGCTGACTCTAATAGGTGTTTTGGATATAGAAGTTTTGGGTAAAAATGGATAATTTTCCTTGAACTTCAGGGCCTGATTTTCCTCTGGATTGTCCTCTCTTTGCTTAATGTAGAAAACATTTCCACTTCTGCTCTTTTCTGCTCTTAAAAGACTGCACATATGTGAACTAGTTATGACTTGCATGAGCAAACTCCAAGAAAACCCAGCTGTCAAAAAAGCTTTAGAGAAAATGGGAAGAATACACCAGTTTTGAACTGCTCTGAAAGAGAAGCACATTGGGTTGTTCACTTAATCCTCTAGAGTCAAGCTTTTCTTAAGGGAGTATCTATACTTTGCTTCCTCTATTAAGAAAATAATGATAAGTACTTGGAAAAAGAGAATTTCTCTGCTTCAAAATATTTCCATTTCCAAATAAGTGTACCGTATTTATCGGCGTATAACACGCACTTTTCCCCCCTGAAAATAGGGGGCAAATGATGTGTGCGTGTTATACGCCGATATAATGTTAAGAAGGGGGGGAGTGCAAACAGCAGCTACCTCGAGCAAGCCACACCACTATTACGCAGGGCTCCGAGTTGTTGGAGAAGCGGGAGCAATAGCAGCCTGGACTGCGCTTTCAGCGGGCAAACAAAGCTGCCTCTGCCACAAGGAACTTTGGAGAGAGAGGGAGGGACTGGCTGTGGCCGTTCTTGCCAGCTAAGAGACAGGCTGCTCCCACAGCTGCCCCCGCCCCCACCCTCTCTCTCCAAAGTTCCTCACGGCAGAGGCAGCATTGCTTGCCTGCTGAAAGCGCAGCTGCCGCTTCTCCAACCACTCGGAGCCCTGCATAATAGCACTGCGGCTTGCTCGTGGTAACTGTCATTTAGACTCCCCCCCTTCCTCCTCCTTGAGTTCGAGCCTCGCGGCGTGGCCGAGGCGGGGTGGGATAATAGCTGCACAGATCCTCCGGTGCCATGTGTGTCCCGTGCGCTGCAATGATGAAGCGCTTTGCCGAGGAAAGCAAAGTCTCAGGCTGCTCCTGGAGCAGCCAGGAGAAGGAGAAGCTGCCAGCGGGGAGGCGAGGCGCCTCAGAAGGACCAGAGGAGAGCGCAGCTTCTCACTCATGGAGGCCTACCAATGGGGAAGTGGGCGCGGTAAGAGGTGCGCTGGCCGGGAAGCGGTCATGCTCCCTGGCTGGAGAGGGTTGCACAAACCTTTGCTGGAGTGAACGTGCAACCCTCTCCTGCCAGGGAGCATGACCGCTTCCTGGCTCGCGCATTTCTTGCTGCTTTCCGTGACCATTTCCCCGCTAGTGGATCTCCATGAGTGAGGAACTGCGCTCTCCTCCACTCCTCCTGGGGCAGCTCGCTTCTCCGTTGGTGGCTTCTCCTTCTCCTGCCTGCTCCAGGAGCAGCCTTTCTGTTACCCGGCGAGAACGGCCTGCCATCACAGCCTGCCCCCGCCCTCTCTGCCCCGGCAGCTGCTCCCAGTGTTCTTGCAAGTTGGGACTTTCCAGGCCCAAAACGGAGCGGGGGGGGGGGGAAGTGCATGTAAAGTAAAGTAGTGAAATAAACAGGAGTGGGGTTTTCTGTACTGCGTAACAAATTAACGATATTAACAGATAAAATATATGGTAATTATATATGGTAATTACCAGTATAAAATAATTATACAAAGTGCTAACATTCTAATTCCCATATGTGCAAAAACTGGTGATACAATAGTGCCAGCATGCTGGATCCAATATGTGCAAGTAGATGGATCCTTAAATAAATAAATAAATAATATTACTGTATGTGCTGAAAATAGTCTAAAATTATTTCTATAAAATATATACCGTATATATACAACAGTAGATACCGTACTTTTTAACAAAGTGCTAGTGCATTACATAGATGCTGTGCAGCAGTGTGCACAGATTTAAAGGGGACCAGAATGGCAAAATAAATCTGCTGGGCGGGGGCAAAGAAATACGGTACTGTTTGACAGGGGGATGGGATCTAAGAGACACACAGGACCCCATCCCTGCAAAGGATCACACAGGATCCAGCGCTGCACATCATCAATCATAGGTAGCGTGTGTATGTGAAGCTGACTTTCGGGAAATGCCTCACTACTTATGATTGGCGTTGTGCAGAATGTAAATTTACACACCCCTGATACTACCTTACTCTTTTTTTTAATTTAAACTTAGGTAAAAAGTATACCACTGCAGTGTGACTCATCCTGACACTCTGACGCTGAAAAAAACTGCATTCATAAACGTACCGGTACTTACGGTATTTCCCTACCTCTGGTATCCCTAATGGATTTAAAACAAAAGCGTGGAGCATATACAGCTGCTTTCAAGTTGAAGGTTGTGGAATATGCCAAGCAACATGGAAATAGGGCTGCAGCAAGGCATTTTGGAGAGCCACCAACAGAATGCACAATACGAGAGTGGCGAAAAATGGAAGAAAAACTCAAGACATTATCAAAAGCAAAATACAATTTTTGCAGTGGTATTGATAAATGGCCAAAATTAGAAGAACAGGTGAAGGAATTTGTACTTAATCATAGAAAAGCTGGTATTGCATTATCAACAAAAATGATAATTATTCAAGCAGTGAAAATCAGCAAAGAGTTGCAAATACATGATTTCAAAGGAACAGCATCATGGTGCCAAAGATTCATGAAGAGGCATGAGCTTCGGATGCGAACAAGAACCAGGATTGCCCAACGTATGCCAGACGATTATGAAGAGAAGATAATAAATTTTCATACCTTTATTATCAAACAAAGGAAAAGACAAAATTTTGAAATTGGTCAAATAGGCAACATGGATGAAGTACCACTCACTTTCGATGTTCCTTCAAACAAAACTGTGGAAGCAAGAGGTGCCAAGACAGTAACAATTAAAACTTCAGGGCATGAAAAAAATCATTACACCGTGGTCCTTGCTGTCACTGCAGATGGAAACAAGCTGCCACCATTGGTCATTTTTAAAAGGAAAACTTTGCCTAAGGAGAAAATTCCACGTGGCATACAGGTGCATGTTCACCCCAAAGGTTGGATGGATGAAGAAGGCGTGAAGCTTTGGATTAGAAATGTGTGGGAGAAGTGCCCAGGTGCTTTGTTAAAGAAGCCATCCTTGTTAGTACTGGACTCATTCAGATCTCATCTTACAGAACCAACAAAGAGAAAATTTCAAATGTGCAAAACAGAAATAGCAGTCATTCCAGGAGGACTTACATCACAATTGCAGCCATTGGATGTTTGCATTAACAAGCCCTTCAAAGCCTTAATGCGTGAAGAATGGAATAAATACATGTGTGATAAAAACCAACATGAAGTTACGAATTCTGGCCGGATGAAACGACCTGGCATTTCAAAAGTTTGTCAGTGGATAAAGACTTCGTGGGATGCAGTTAAAGAAGATATTGTTATCAAATCTTTTAAGAAATGTGGCATAAGTAATGCTTTGGATGGTGAAGAAGATGATCTGATTTATGAAGATAGTAGCAGTGAAAGCAGCAGTGTTCATTGCGATTTTGAAGATAGCAGTGAAGATGAAGAGTTTCTTGGTTTCCCAGCTAGTAGCGATTTCTGAGTAAACTTTTGTAAAAACAGAATATCCAAGTTTCTTTGTTAAAACAGTTGCTTTTACTGTCCTTTTACATTATTTACCTTATAAATGGTAATAATATTAATAAAAAAAAGTTCTGAGCTACCCTTATTTTGCTTCAAAGTTCTTTATTTGAAATTTAAGTTTTTTTCCTGAAATTTCCCTCTTAAAATGAAGGTGCGTGTTTTACGCCTGTGCGTGTTATACGCCGATAAATACGGTAAGTTAATTCACTTGATGATTACTATAGTATAAACATTTTCCTTCTTTACTCAAAAAATCCTCCATAAATAGAATAGTGAATCAATAAATTGGTTTTTCCAGTCCCTTCTTGACACATATTGGATATCTAATTTTAATTAAGAAGAAAAACCAGTGACATATTTTTCAGATGTTTGGAAGTTCAGATTGTCAATATGCCAACCCTTATAACTATTTTTAGAGCAAAGAAAGGTCCTAATTGTTGAGATATTTCTAGCTAAAAGATGAAGATTTAATTTAAATTCCTTAAACTTGTACAAATTTTGTCCCTAAATTGAATGATAGAAATTCAATTGAAAGAAATTTTTAATAGATTACAGTGACTTCAAAGACGATCATATTTGTTTAGAACAAGAATTATCAGTCCTTTCTAAGTAATCAGTAAATTAGTCTTTTACCTGATTCAAGAAGTAATGCAAAGAAAAGGCATGCGAAGAGCACATAAAAGATCTTCATGTTGGAATTGGTACTGGATCAAATCTAACTCCTGGGACAGGACACAACACACTATTTATAGAGCTATAATGATTACATCACATTGCCTCACTGAAATTTTGCAACTATTCCAAACAATTATGTTTACTTTTCTTATAAAAAGTATCTTTCTTCTTTAAAAATACTTCTGTGGATTTGCTTTAAGATTTAATTCAGTGGTTAATTATTTTCCTCCAGCAGTTCAGAAAGATAATGCTTAGCCATATTCAACAGTGGTTGGAGTTTTGGAAATGCCATGATACAGTTTAGAAGTATAGGAGAGAAATTCTGGACTGTTTATTTCCCCTTTGCTGTTCATGGGAATGCATGAATTTCTTTGTTTTGATCATCTTATTCTGCTTAATCTTCTGTTAAATATTAGCTGGATTGATTAATTTAGCATAATGCATATAATTTTGGTTTCTGCAAATGAACACATTGTGAACTTGGAACATATGGATAATCTTGGAACATATGCTTAATTGAGCAAGAGTCAAAATGGGTTACAGCAAAAATCTGAAATAAAATGAAATAAAATGAAGAAGCAACATTAAAATAAACAGCTATTGTAACAAATGGAGCAACAGTGTTTTAACAACAGTTCTGAAATCCAATATCTCTCATAGCTAATATATACTGAGATTGTTTATAAAAGGCAGGTTAAAATTATTTTCTGAAATAATGAATATAATTGTAGGCAACTGAAACTGAGGATGAATGCCATGGAAAAAGACAATGAGAAGGCATGTTTCTATCACTCCTAAATATGAAACACCTTCCCTATCTCTTGATAGGACAAAGGGCTCTGGGAAAGGACCATTCCATAGATACATAGGTCTTAAGTGTGAGAAAGCCTTAGACCAAGACAGAACATTTGGACTAGGTCTCTATCTCCAACCTTTTTTTGTTGACAAAATGGTCAGACTAGACCCATCATGGCAAAACTATGGCATGCGTGCCACAGGTGCCATGTGTGTCACAGGTGGCACATGTGCCACCTGTGGCACATGTAGCCATATCAGTGGGCACACCAGCTCAGCTCTGGCGTGCATGTGCGCATCGGCCAGCTGATTTTTGGGCCTTCTGGGCCCACCAGACGTAGGGAAACAGGCTGTTTCCTGCCTCCGGAGGGCCTGGGGGGGGACGTGGGGATGGCCCGTTTTTCTTTCTTACCTGGTTCCAGATCCTCTCTATGCATCTCCAGAGGGCAAAAACAGCCTTTCCCATTCCCTCAGAGGCCCTCCAAAAGCCTGTAATGGCCCATTTCCCAACTCCCAGTGGGACAGGAAGGGGCGTTTTTTGCTGCCCCCGGCCTCTAGAGACTCCTAGGGAAGCTGGGGACAGCAAAAAAGTCACTTCCTGTCCCACCGAGAGTTGGGAAATGGGCCATTTCAGGCCTTTGGAGGGCCTCCGAGGGAGTGGGAAAGGCTGTTTTCGCCCTTCCCAGATAAATAGAGAGGATCTGGAACCAGGTAAGAAAGAAAAACGGGCCTACCAGGCCATTGCATGCCAGGAGCAAGGGGGGGAGGGGGGTTGCACTCGCATGCGCAGACAGGGCACATAGAATTATCGGTATTGGCATGCACGCGCGCGACCCTCCCCCACCCCCCCTCTCCTGGCACGCGATGGCAAAAAGGTTAGCCATCACTGGACTAGACCTTTCTTAAAAGAACCTTCCTTCAACAATCCATATTATCTACACTCACTTCATCTGGATTTCATGCTGACATTTAGGATGTCAAGACCACTTTTGGTCTTGCTTGTTAGCAATCTGTAGCAGAGCCTGTATTGAGGTGGAGCATGTCTCAGCAGCCTTTGATAATCTTAACCATTGTATTCTTTTGCATCGATTCTAGTGGCCGGAAATAGTGGGTATCGTTTTATAGTGATTCTCTTAACTTTTGAAAAGCTGATTATAGTCAGTGCCCATTGTGTATGTAAAGCATGAGTGACTATGAAAAGACCCCTCTTCTCATAGTCCAAGAAAGGCTATAATGGATATGGTAGCTGCCATCTGATATTTAAGCAAAAGCTTTGAGTCCAAGAACATTCCCTAGTTAGAAGACAAAGTCTCCACTTTCACTTCATGAAGAAAGTAAAATGCCATGATTAATAGTATCAAAAGCAAGAGAGAGATCCAGAAAGATGGGAAAGAGAATTATATCTGTGAAGGGAGCTCAGTCTCACTACAGGTTATCCTCAATACAATGTTTTATCATACCATCTTAATTTTGGATAGGTTGCCTCACTTTCTGAAACAACAATGTTATGTCAGCACAGAGCCTCTGTAGCATCCAAAGCTGCAATCTCTCAAGGACACAGATTGCAACAGCAATTTCCAATTAAGCCTGCACAAGAATAAACCTTAACTCTTTGTGGAAAGAACAGATTTGAGATAAAAATTTGAAAACCGATATGTAGAGCACATTCCTTTCTCCATCCAGAGTGAAGGGGCTACCACTCCATCTCTTTGGCATATTTTCATCTCATTTTTTGTCTGTAAGCAGTACCATCTGACTGTACTTATTTCTTGACATTGATCATCCTGATTGATTTACTGACTATGTGCCATCAACTCAGTGTTGACTCTTAAATCCAGATTGATAGATTTTCCTTCACATTATTTGTACTTAATCTATTCCTTTAGCTGTTTATCTGTGCACTATAGCCATCTAAATGAGTCCATCTAACCTTCAGCTGGTTGTCCTCTTTTCCTCTTTCCTTCTAAGTTTCCCAGAATTAGAGCCTGCTCCAGAGTGCTAGGTCTTCATGTACTCCTTCTAAGTAGGATAATTTGAGTCTAGGCATTTGTCCTGTAAATAGAGCTCTGAGTAATTCTTCAATAATTTCTTGGTTGTCCACAGTACTCCAGATATTCAATATCAACTTCAAAGTTGTCAATAATATTTAATACTATGTAAAGATAAATGTTTCACTTATCCATTCATGTCCAACTCTAGGGGATGGTGCTCATTTCTTTTTCTTAGGTGAGGGATCCAACAGTGTCTGAAGACATTATTGTGGTCATGTGGCCAACATGACTATATGCCAAGGTGCACAGAATGCTTTCCCAGCAAGGTGGTACTACTCTCATTTGCATGCTTTCAAACTGCTGGAATGGCAGGAGCTGGGGCAAGGACAGAAGGTCATCCTGTTGCATGGCACTGGAGTCTTGAACCCAGACTGTCAGTTTTTCAGCTGACAAGTTCAGCATCTTTAGCCACTGAGCCATCATGCCTTCCCCCAATACTCTATAAAGTCAGTTTTATGGCAGAAAACAAAATTAACAGACAATTTTTGAAGCGCTTTTGCGATCTATATGGTAAGCAAAATATACCACAGTGAACAAATATTCTGTATATTCATTCTTCTCAACAGGAAAAAGACTCATTTACTGAATTCAACATATCTAAATTATTTTGCATAGTTATTCAATAGAGCCCAAATGTACAGAGATCTAAGGATTTGTTCTGTGGGTAAGAAACCTACAGAGAAGGTGCAGTCCTTTCATGATAACTGAAAAGCTAAGGAGGATACAATTATATAGAGACCACACAGTCTTTCTGTCAGTACCACTCTCTTCATATCATGATAGAATTTTGCCACTTCTATTTCTGTGTGTTGAGGGTGTGTATTTAATTTTAGGTTCAGTTTGTAGTATTTTTAAAAATGCAGCAATTTAAAGAAAAAGCTATGGCTTTTTTTCTAAGTTGCTGTTGTAGCGTGGGAATAACGAGAGGCACAACCAAGCTAGTGACAACAGCTCTTTAATTCAGGGTGAGACATGGCCTACACTTGCCTACCCATTCAATAACATCCTTATCAAGCTGCGGCCACCACAAATAACTCCTTGCTAAACCCTTCATGCGGACTATACCAGGATGCCCCTCATGCAAAAGTTCCAGAACCCTTTGCCGTATCCATAAGGGAATCACCACCCTATCTTCCCACAACAGACAACCCCCTTGCATGGACAATTTGTTCTTTTTGTTAAAGAAAACTTGAAATTCCCCGTTGTCCACCTTGGTCAGCCACCCCCTCATGACCCAACCCATAACAGTACAAATAACAGTGTCTTTGGTAGATGCCCGTACCACCTCCCCAGACGTAAGTGGCCCCAATGACACAACATCAATCAACACAATACAGAGGCTTCTGGTGTAGGGTCTTCCAACAAGTCAGGAAGGGGGCAGCGACTGAGGCCCAGGGTTCTTCCGGGCCGATGTACCAATTGATACGAATAGGCAGCTAGGAAAATAACCCACCTGGTCATCCAGGGGGAAAGGGCGGCAGGGGTAGGCTTGTCCCTGGCTAAGAGTCCTAACAGAAGCTGGTGGTCAGTCACAAGTTCAAAAGTCCAGCCAAACAAATACTCGTGAAATTTTTTAACTCCCGCAATAGCCACTAAGGCTTCCCTGTCCAGCTGACTGTAGTTTTGTTCTGTGCTGGACAGGGTGCGAGAGTAATACGCAATGGGTGCCTCTGAACCATTCAGTAGTCTATGGCTCAGCACAGCACCCACTCCAAAAGGGGACGGATCGCAAACGAGGACAAGCGGCAAGTTCGAATTGTACTGTATTAGGAAACTGTCCTCCGACAAGAGTCTTTGGACAGCCTTGAAAGCAGCTGCCTCTGCCTTGCCCCAAACCCACGGAACATTTTTTCCCAATAGTCTGTGTAGGGGTTCTGTTACGGTGGCCTTGTTTTGAAGGAACATCGTGTAAAAGTTTGAAAGTCCCAAAAACGCCTGCAGTCCAGCCTTGGAAGTTGGTGTGGGCGCGTATTGGATAGCCCTAACTTTGTTTTCTGTGGGGTGGATGCCAGACCCATCAACTCGGTAACCCAAAAATTCTACGGAAGGAACTGCGATCATGCATTTGTTTTTCTTAACTCACAGTCCCGCTTCCCTAAATTTTAAAAGTACTTGTCGCACTCTATCTTTAAGTTGTGATTCATTTTGGGCACTGACGAGGACATCGTCAAAATAGGGTACCACCCCTGGCAGTCCCTATAGCAGGTGCTCCATGGTGCTTTGAAATAGCCCTGGTGCTACGCTAACCCCAAACTGGAGCCTGGTGCATTTAAAGGCCCCTCTGTGAGTTACAATGGTTTGCGCTTCTGTGGTAGCATCATCGACTGGCAACTGCTGGTACACCTGCGCCAGGTCTAATTTCACGAATATTTTGCCGGGCCCCAGGGAATGATGTAAATGGTGAACAACCGGCACAGGATACGCGCTCTGCTGGAGCGCCTTGTTGATTGAACACTTATAGTCAGTGCAGAGCCTTATGGATCCATCGAACTTGACTAGCGTGACAATAGGGGTCTCCCACTTAGCATGATCTACTGGGACCAGGATCCCCTGCCTAATAAGTTTATCCAGCTCTGCGTCTATTTTGGGTTTCAAAGCAAGTGGCACACATCTCGGTTTGAGCCTAATTGGGGCTACCTGAGAGTCTAAATTAAATGAAATAGGGGTCCCCACGTACTTGCCCAGCGCCTCTCTGAAAACATCCTGGAATTCGTGTAGGAGGCTGTCCTTGATAGATGGTCTGCTGAGACTGTGAATGCCCGTGAACCCCATGCCAAGGGCTCGGAACCAAACGAGGCCCAGGAGACTCGGTAGTGGCTTACTGATGATCATCAGGGGTAGCGATTCTCGAAACTCGCCGTAGGTGACCCGAAATGTGCCCACATCTTCCACTGGAACTCGGTTTCCTTGATAGTTGAGGAGGCGAACCCGTTGTCGTGACAGCTGGTTTTTCTTGAACTTAGGGAAAAGAGTCTTTAGCGTTGTCCAGGACATGATTGATAAAGCTGACCCGGTATCGATCTCCATTTCGCATGGTTTCCCATCAATTTCTACCCGGGTATATACTTTTTCTTCTGCAGCTGTCCTGGCTTAGCCTATTCTTGTGCTGTAGGCTTCCCGCTTTTGATTTTCACGCCGGTTTTCAATGCTGCCATTTCTGGTTGGCTGTTTTAAACGTGTTGGCTCTGATTGGTCATGGCGGTCATGTGGCTTGTTACCACTCAGAAATGGAGCTCTACAGAGTCTTGCCAAATGTCCTTTTTTCTCACAGCGCCTGCAAACGGCGTCTCTGTATTTACAGGTCTGTCTTTCGTGAGCCCCGCTACAGCTAGAACAGTTTTCTCGGCAGCTATTTTGCCTGCTTTTTTTCCTTTTGGTGTGGAAGACGTCCTCGTCTGACTCTTCCTCGGTACTGGTCTGCACTTCTTCTCAGTGTACAGGCATTGACTTTAGCATATCTTTTAAGATTGGGCGGTGTAGAGTTTCGGCAGCTTTTGTGGAAGATTCGTGCACCCTTGCTTCATCCAGAGCACCAGCTAGGGTCAAGTCTGGTTTCGCAAGTAGTCACCTCTGTAACCGCGTATCTCTAACACTGCAGATTAGTTGCTCTAGGAGCGCGTCTTCGAGGTCTCGGTGATCACAGTGCATTGCGGCTTTCCGTAGGCTCACCATGTATGTGCTGACCGGTTCTTCCTCTTTTTGTACTCACTGCCATAGTATTGTACAAATTTTGAACCAGAGCATAGTGAGCCCTGAGGGTGGCTTGTAGTACGTCCCAGGAGATGGTCTGGACTGGCGTTGGTTCACAGAGGGATTTGGCCATCTTGAAAACATCGGGCCTGCAGTGGCTCAAGAAGAGAGCTTTCTTTCAGTTCGCTGAAAGACCTTGCATCTCACTGGCCTCCAAGGAACACTCGAACCTGGTCATATACGACCCCATTTCTCCCGGGCTGGATCGAAAGGTTTTGGCGGAACATAGGCAGCCATCACGGTATGCCTTCCGTTGTCCGCTCGTCACCCTGGTTGAAACTCCAAGATCTTTTGTTAGCTTCTTGTGGCCTCTATCCCACCTTCATCGCCAATGTTGTAGTGCGGGAATAACGAGAGGCACAAGCAAGCTAGTGACAACAGCTCTTTAATTCAGGGTGAGACTTCAGCAAAGAAACACAGGCAACAGCCTTCCTTATATACAGTTCAGAAACAACCGTTAACCAATCATGAAACAGTTCCCAATTCAAATCTCCCACTCAAATAGACACATACATAACACCTGCCCTGTGACCTCTGCTACTTTTATTATAGCCACCTGATGCTGGAAGGTGATGTTGAGGCTCCGGCCCCCGAGCTGGTCTTATCAGAGGGAGAAGACTCCGAAAGGGAAGGAGAGGAGTTGGCAAGGCCTCCCTTTCCAGGACCCTCCTCTCTGGCAATGCCTCCAGTGTCCTCTGAAGGCCAAGAGATAGGTCAGGAGCCAGGCACTTCCAAGCAGCCGCAGCTGGACAATGACGGGGATGAGCCTTGGCTGGACCCCTGACAGCGGTGCAGAGATAAGCGCGCACAACAAAGGAGGAGGCATGCCAGGGATTAAGATGAGTCACTGGACCACACCCCACAGGGTATAAAAGAGGATGTGGTGGCCAGTCAAGCCTTGTGACGAACAAAGCTGAAAGCTGCCATGCCATTCTGCATTGCCGGACTCTTGCTATATGCTTTCCTGGAATTAATTTGTGGACTGGACTTGATTACCCTGTAACTGTTGTAGATTTACTTTGATGTACAAAAGAGGAGAGAACCTCCCTTTGTGAGTAAAGACTCTTGGCAGGCAGCCACTAGGTTACTACCAATTTCCATTATCAAAAGGGAATTCTTGTCGGCTGGTTTGGTTGTTAACTCTTGGACGTCTGTTGGTGTGCGTGTGTGGAATGGGGACAGAACAGGTGACAGTGATGATTTAATGAGTCACTATGAGATCCTGGACCTGCCCTCCAACATCTCTCACTTTGGAATCTAATTGGAAGCATGGCACAGTCCTACTAATTGATCCCTGATCTAGCCACCTTTTCTTAGGTTTACCATTCTCTCTGTTCCTCCAAACCTGTCATTTAATTCTACAAGCTTAATAAAGTGTAGGATGAGCAGGACTAGGTCTATCTAGAAGTGGTCTTAGGCCCGTGATGGCAAACGTATGGCATGTGTGCCACAGGTGGCATGCAGCACCCTCTCTGTGGGTATGCGAGCCATTGCCCCAATTCAGCTCCACTGTGCATGTGCACACACTTCCTCCCAACCACCTGGTCATTGCGTCTCTGTTGCGCATGCACAGGAGGCGGGGCATGCATGGGTGTGTGCGCGTATGCATGAGGATGGAGCAAATGCAGGGGGGCCACATGCATATGCGTGGGGTGGGGCTCATGCATGGGGGTGCACATTCATTGTATTTTGGGGGTTCGGGCACACACTTTGGGCATTTGGTCCGGAAAAGTATTCCTGTCTTAGGTATTGCCTCACACCAAGGATCATATTGTTGACACCCATAAAAATGCCTGCATTTCTTTCAAAAAAAATTATTTAATTAATTAATTAATTAATTAATTAATTTTGTCGCATTTCTATGCCACCCAACTCCCAAGGGACTCTTAATTAACATAAATACCCCTTTGTACTTGCTAACTTTTACAGTTTGTCCCTTGCTTGCCTTTTGAAATGAATTATATGAAATAATAGAAATTTATATGAAAATATTTTCTGCAATCTTTTTGAAAGAATGTATATTTTCTCTCTGAGATTATTATGGTTTAAGGGATTATTAGTTCTTTTTTCCTTGTATTGTATTGCAATCCATTCTCTTTGCCTTGAGGAAAAATGCAGAATTACCATGGATTTGTAATTTGCAAAAGGAAAGAGAAGGAGATCTGGGGAGGGAGGAGGAAACAAACAATTAACAATGTAAAAGAATACCATTGATGAGATAGGTTGCTACATATATTTGATAAATAAATAAGCCTTTTCTCTTCTTTTGCCTATATCGATGTGAGATCTTGGAGAATTTGTTTCCTGTCACTCCAAGGATGCAGTAGGTGTACCAAAACAGTGGGAAATCAAATCCACCCCATGCCCTTGGGATGTTACTGAAGTTGAGCCAGTTTGATCTAGTGGTTAAGACACCCAGCTAGAGCAGCCTGGTTACTTTGGGCTATTCACTCTTTCTCAGTGCAATCCCCCTTGCTGGGTGATTGTTGTAAGGAAAATAGGAGGGAAAGGGACTATTGGGGATGATTGCCACCTTGACTTATTTATAAAAATAATAAATGCAGTATAAAACAAATATACAAAAAAAAATAAAGTGTAGGCAACAGATGAAGGTAGATCACAAGTAATTTTGCATTTTTAGCCTTTTTGTCATCCTGAGTCTTTTATCACTGAATTTCTTTTATCATTGATTATTTCCATATAATAATCCCTCAAAACCTTTTTAAAGACAACCACGTGACAGTCTTCTGTTGATTCAGCAGTTCTGAGAAGAAGTTGTGGTGTTTCTCTATCCAATAAGGGCTACTTCTACAACATTAAAGTTTCTACCTCCAAATCTCTGAATTTGATCCCTGATAATTCACTCTGAAATAAGAGAACATCAAGAGAGCACTATGAACCTATCATTGCTCAAACTCTCTCCATCCAGTTGACCAGTAGGAGAATGACCTTGTTTAGTGGTTTCGAAAAGAAAGGTTGGGATGAAAACTATATGACAGAAACTTGATTACCAAAAAAACACAGCATATTGATTATCTGACCCCACCCCTAAAAAAACCCTAAACTAAACCATACCTAATCTTCCAAATTTAGCATAATTTCATTCAGAATCTCGTGTGACTTCTGAAAGTGAAATGCGAACAGGTTGATAATCCCATCAGCTTTTAATATGTTGTATAATATTGCCTGGTCTGAAAGACTAGAGCTGACTCCAATGAAGTACTTGGATGGAATTTTATGATATTGGAGTAAACATCAACACACACCTTTTTGGGTGAACTATTTCTTTATATATGTCCAAAAAGTCCCTTCAATTAAGCCATTTTATTATTATTTTTTATAATCCTAAACAGGAGCAAAGTCCAGTTGACCTTCCAGTGGGGCAATGAAAAAGTAATGACTAGATTTTGGCCAGGAGGATAGCTGAATCTCAGTTCTTCCAGTGGAAAATTGATGTCCCCAAAGAGGTGCATAGCCACAGGAGGTGGGAAAAAAAATAACAGTTTTTCTGTCACTTCAAATAAAATATTTTTTGTTGGCCAAGTATGATTGGACAAGGAATTTGTCTCTAGTGCATAAGTTCTCAGTGTTCATGTGAACAACAAAGTTATATAATCATAAGATACCAATGTTGTTGTTCATCGCAAAGTCGTGTCCGACCCATCGCGACCCCATGGACAATATTCCTCCAGGCCTTCCTGTCCTCTACCATCCCCTGGAGTTCATTTAAGCTCACACTGACTGTTTCAGTAACTCCATCAAGCCACCTCATTCTCTGTTGTCCCCTTCTTCTTTTGCTCTCAATCTTTCCCAGTATTAGGCTCCGATGACTCCTTCCTTTTCATTAGGTGGCCAAAGTATTTGAGTTTCATCTTCAGAATCTGGCCTTCTAAAGAGCAGTCAGGGTTAACCTCCTCTAGGATTGACCAGTTTGATTGCCTTGCAGTCCAAGGGACTTTCAGGAGTCTTCTCCAGCACTATAGTACCAATAAAAAATACCAATAATAGAAGGTCATAGAAAGAATGAGAAGGATAATCGTAATGTAGCCCTGCCGCTGTAGAATTAGGTGTTCAGCAGAGTGACTGCATTAGGGAAAAACTATCTGTGTCTAGTTGTTTTGACATGCAATGCCCTATAGCAGTGTCCTGAGGGAAGGAACTGAAACTGTTTATGGGCAGGATACAAGGGGTCTGTAGATATTTTCTCAACCCTCTTTCTGGTTTGTGTAGTATACAGTGCATGAGGTAGGAATGGAATGAAAGACAGGCTGGTTGCAATTGTTTTTTCTCTAACTATCTGTTGAACTCTGTACCTGTTCTGTTTGGTTGCTGTGCCAAACCAGACAGTTATAGAAGTACAAATGACAGACTCAATAATTCCTCTATAGAACTGTATCAGTAGCTACAAAAAAGGTGCTTTCCAAAGCAGCGGCTAAATGTAAAAAACAAGCAGATAAGCACCGCTCGCTTCAACTCCCCTTTCGGGTGGGGGACAAAGTCTTTCTCTCCACTAAATACATAAAATTGAGACTGCCTAGCAGGAAATTGGGACCAAAGTTCTTAGGCCCTTTTCCTATAGTAAAAATAATTAACCCTGTGACAGTGCAATTGAGCCTCTCTCACATATTAGGGAAAATACACCCCGTATTTCATTGTAGTTTGCTGAAAAGATCTGTTGGATGTAACATTAGACTCCAGACCCAACCACCTCCTCACCCCATTGTGGTGGAAGGAGAGACCCATTACGAGATAAAGAGGATATTAGACTCCAGAATGTATAGAGGTCAGTTGCAATACCTAATACAATGGAAAGGGTACCCTTTGTCTGAAGTTAGATTTGAGGAACTTCAAGCCTCAGAGTTTGATTTCGTTGGGGGTGTTACTTGGAACCCTGACATCAAATGGCATACACACAAAATTTTGAAGATGACCATACTTGTTTAGAATGGAGTGACTTATCTGTCATTTGAAATTACTCAGATAGAACAGAAATAGAATAGTGAATCAGTAAATTGGTTTTTCTGTTCATACTTGATGCCCCATATTATTTTATATTGAAGCTCAGAAAAAAAACAATGACCTATTTTTCAGATGTTTGGAACTCACATTTTCAGGAGCCAATAAATCAAAAAGAAAAAAAGTAAAAATTACAGACATGAGCGATTGAGATATTTCTACCTAATGATGACTTTATTTCCAGAGATTTGCTCCTTAAGCTTGGAACATTTTCAATAGTCAACACACCTAAATAATTAAAAATAAATAAATAAATAAATAAATAAATAAATAAATAAATAAAACACAAATACATACATACATACATACATACATACATACATACATACATACATACATTTGTTGTTAGTTGCAAAGTCATGTCAGACCCATCACGACCCTCTGGACAATGTTACTCCAGGCCTTCCTGTCCTCTACCATCCTCTGGAGTCCATTTAAGGTCACGCCTACTGCTTCAGTGACTCCATCCAGCCACCTCATTCTCTGTCATCCCATTTTTCTTTTGCCCAGATACAATTTACATATTTCATTTTCTGCCATAATATTCTTTTTTCTCTATTTTTTATCTTATCTTAAACTCTTCTTAATACTTAATATATAAACAGTATCACCATCTGCTCTTCAAATCCTAATTCCTTAGCATTGCTTCAATTAATAATCTTATTTCTCCATTTATAAAATATATTTCTTATAATCCCCATCACATTTTTGGTTATAAACAATGAACTTCATCTTATTCAATTCTTACATTGAAACCCTTTAACTCAATTGATCTTCCACATCTTATCTTTTCTTAATACATAATAAGCAATATCACTCTCTGCCCTTAATTCCTAACTTCTATTATAGCATCCATTAATTATTTTATTTCCTCATTTGCAACATATTATTTCAAAATCCCCATCACACTTTTTTTACATTTCAATTTTGTATCTTATTTTCAATTATTTTCATAATTAAACCTAATTACCACTTCATATTTCATCTGCTGTTCCATTTTACAGTACACAATAAACATCACCATATTTACTTTTTACATTCACAATTACTATTATTACTACAGTTCCCTTAGATCTACTAATAAATATCTTAATTCCCTTCCTCTTTTCCACTATTCTTCCCCTTTTAGCCATTTTCTCCTGGTCTCACCAAAATTCCACTTCTTAATGATTTTCTCCTTTTATCCCATTTTCTTATCATCTTTTTTTATTTTTATATTTATTATATCTTTTCTCCTGAATCCTTTCTTTATCTTTTGACTCCATCACTTGCATAATTTGCCCCCTGCTGTTACCCAATCTTTTCTCTTCCCTTAGATTGCTTTTTTTTGGAAAATGTTCCCCCCGTCCATTCTTTTTTTGCCGCTGTAAATCCCAGTGTAATCATCTAACATTTTGCCTTCAATTCTTTTTCCTTCAATATCATTTTCTTGTTTCTCATTTATATTCTCTTTTTCCTGTTTTGTGTACTCTAACGAAGTTTCTGAATTTTTATTGCCCTTTATTGATTCACACACATTTTTAAGCATCTCAATTAATTCCTCATACATCCAAGCCTCTATATTATTAGTTTAAAAGTTTATTAGTATTTCCACATATATTTAATTGAAATTTTAGTCCATATAGTCTCTTTTTTATTTCTAGATAATATCCAGTACAAATGTTTACCCAATGCACTCCAACTTAAAGCTTTATTATTGTCCACTTCCTTTAGAAGTCGAGACCAAGCAGCTTCATTGGCATCCTTCAGTCTCAACAGAGAGAGTCTATCCTTTTTTCCCCCTTCTTTATTATAAAGTTGAAACATTAAAACAAGTTACAACAGTGTTCAAAATATAACTTTAAAATATAGTTTGTTCACTTGTTACAAGGGAGGGGAGAGATCAATTGCTATTTCATCCAGAGTGGCCAGAAAATCTTTAGTTGACTGCAGACAATCATAGTCCCATGAAATTAAAGGTTGTTTTGCAGGCAGAGGAATGCTTCTTGCAAATCTATCAGGCACACTATAAAATGTCATTGAGAAACTCCAGTCAAAGACATGACTCAGCCGGTGCTCTTCAGGAACATCAAAATTCTCAAAATCTAGAGATTTATAATAAAAGATATTCTCCTTCTCTGGACGAAGAGAATATTCTTCAGGAACCATGCTGTTGTCTTCAGTTCTGCTTGTATTTTCATTTGCCCTTTTTGACAAGAACTCTTTACCTTTAGGGAACTCACTCTTTGTTGTTGCTAAAGATCTGTTCAAACTTCCCAGCGCTTTCCTGACTGATTGAGATTATGTTAGATTCACATTAGCTGTCCTTTCAACAAGAGGGGTTTTTAGGATGAGACCTTTTTAGAAACACTTTTGAAGGTGCCAATAATGTTTTAGTCGGTTCTTAGTAGCAATAGTGATGCCAGTTTCTCCATTCTCTTTGTCTATGAAGTTATAGGTTGCCATTCCTATGGCATCAAATGATCTATCTGCAAAAGAGAGTTACTGAAAACCAAAGCTGGGGAATGGAACCCCAAAACCCAGGAATGGATCTTTTTCAATCCTCAGGTATTTGCCCAGTGCTCCAGGATTTTTGAAAGAATATCTAGCAGCGCCTTCAGAACTCTGGAATGTAATCCATTAGGTCCCGGTGATTTATATTCATCAAGATCAAATAGGTGTTCTCTAGTGATTTTCTTGCTTATTTTAACTTCAATTTCTAGTCTGTCTTTTATGAGTGGGATTTTTTTTTTGTAGGTTAGGCTATAGGGTTTTTTTGCAGGAAGACTAATGCAAAGAATGAGTTAAGCAGCTCTACTTTCTCTCTACTGCCTGTTACTTCCTTGCCATATACTCTCTTTAGTAGACTGACTTTTTCTTGTTATTTATTTGTTGAAATAAACTTTTTTTTTTACTGTGTTTCCCCGAAAATAGGACATGTCCTGAAAATAAGGCCAAGCCTGATTTTTGGGGTAAATATATGCCCTCCCCTGAAAATAAGCTTTATTTATTTATTTATTTATTTATTTATTTATTTATTTATTTATTTATTTATTTTATTTTATTTTATTTTATTTTATTTTATTCGGCTTATATGCCGCCCTATCTCACAATGGACTCAGGGCGGCTCACAACAATAAAACACAAGCCACAATCTAAATAAGACTAAAATCTTATTTAAAAAAAATAAAATTAACCCTTAAAACCCCATCATCAGTCCAGGTCGAGGGATTTAAAAAGCCAAGTTTTTAATTCACGACGGAAGGTGCGAAGGTCGGGCACTAATCGGAGCTCCAAGGGGAGTTGATTCCAGAGGGTGGGCACACCCAACAAGAAGGCTCTACCCCTGTGGGCCGCCAGCCGCCACTCTCTAGCCGACAGCACCCTGAGTAGGCCCTCTCTATGGGCAATGGGATATCATTGCTGACTGTAAGTGGTCTGCCAAACATCCTGGTCCTAAGCCATGTAGGGCTTTATACGTCATCACCAGCACCTTGAATCTCACCCGGAGGGCAACCGGTAGCCAATGCAGATGGCGCAGGAGGGGTGTAACATGGGAGTATCGGGATTCTCCCATTACAACCCGTGCGGCTGCATTTTGCACCAGCTGAAGCCTCCGAGTGGTCCTCAAGGGCAGCCCCATGTAGAGAGCATTGCAGTAGTCAATCCGCAAGGTGAACAGCACATGAGTAACTGTGCGTAGGGCATCTCGGTCCAAGTAGGGACGCAACTGGCGCACCAGACATATCTGGGCAAATGCCCCCCTGGTCACAGTCATTATCTGGTCTTCTAAACTCAACCGTGAATCCAGAAGGACACCCAAGTTGCGCACCCTGTCTACAGGGGGCAAAACTTCACCCCCTATAGTCAACGATGGCACCTCTCCCCTGAACCGAGATGCCGGTACCCACAGCCACTCAGTCTTGGCCGGGTTCAGTTGCAATCTGTTTCTACCCATCCAGACCCGTACCGCTTCCAGGCACCGGGCCATCACGTCGAGGGCATCACTGGGTTGGTTCGGGGTGGAAATAAAGATCTGAGTATCATCAGCGTACTGATGATACCTCACCCCAAAACCACGGATGATTTCCCCTAGTGGTTTCATATAGATGTTGAACAGGAGGGGCGAGAGGACCGACCCCTGAGGCACCCCACAAGTGAGGGGCTTCAAGGTCAATCTCTGCCCCCCTTCCAACACCGCTTGCATTCGACCTGAGAGGTAGGAGGAGAACCACCGTAGAACAGTGCCTCCCACTCCCAACCCCTTGAGGTGACGCAGCAAGATACCATGGTCGACAGTATCAAATGCCGCTGAAAAATCCAATAGGACCAGGACAGAGGAGTAACCTCTGTCCTGGGCCCTCCAGAGATCATCCACCAGTGCGACCAATGCTGTCTCCGTGCTGTACCCGGGCCTGAAACCCGATTGGTATGGGTCTAGGTAATCCACTTCATCCAGGACCAGAGGGAGCTGACGTGCCACCACATTCTCAACAAACTTTGCTAAAAAGCGAAGATTGGAGACTGGACGAAAATGACTTAATACAGCTGGATCCAAGGCCGGCTTCTTGAGGAGGGGCCTCACCACCGCCTCCTTCAAGGCAGTCGGGAAGTTTCCCTCGCTCAAGGAAGCCACTATCACCACCTGGATCCAGCCTCGTGTCACCTCCCGGGCTGCATAAACCAGCCAGGAGGGACACGGGTCCAACACACAGGTGGCCGCACTCAGCTTCCCCATGATCCTGTCCACTTCCTCTGGGGTAACAGAATCAAACTCTTCCCAAAGCACAGGACCCGCTGTCTCACCCCCGTCTGACTCTGTCCAGTCAGAGTCCAAGCCGTCCCAAATCCGAGCGATTTTGTCCAACAGATGCTGACCAAACTCCCCGGCTCGTCCCTGTAAAGGATCTTCCCTCACCCTCTGATTTAAGAGGGAGTGGGACACCCTGAACAGGGCAGCTGGGCGATTCTCTGTGGACACGATGACATCAGCGAAGTAGTGGCGTTTTCCCGCCGCCAACTCCACCAGGTAGGCCCATGTGGCCAACCTTAACTGAAATTGGTCGGATTTGGAACGGCTGGCTCTCCAACAGCTCTCTAGGCCTCGTCTATGCTGCTTCATCCCCCGGAGCTCCTCAGTAAACCAGGGAGCTAACTGGGGTCTGCGACGAGTCAGAGGCCACAAAGGAACAACCCGGTCCAGAGCCCCGGCAGCAGCCTCTTCCCAGGCCTCTACCAGGGTCATGGCTGGGGTGTGGGAGAGAGAGAGAGGGATCATCCCAAGCTCCTGCTGGAACCTCTCAGGGTCCATCAGGCGCCTGGGGCAGAACCAGATGGTCAGTTCTGCCTCCCAGCGAGGAGGGGCGGCATAATGGAAGCCTAGCCGAAGGAGATAATGGTCGGTCCATGACAGGGGATAAATAGAAGGAGATCCCCCACCGAACTCACCTCGCCACTGCTCCGAGACAAAAACCAGATCGGGTGTGTGCCCCCCCCCCCCAATGAGTCGGGCCCTGGATAATCTGAGTCAGGTCCATAGCTGCCATGGAAGCCATGAATTCCCGAGTCACACCCGACGCCATGCCCAGGGACGGCAGATTGAAATCCCCCAGAACAATAAATCTGGGAAACTCCACCACCAACCCCGAGAGGGCGTTGAGCAGCCCGGGCAGGGCTGTTGATACGCAGCTGGGAGACAGGTATGCAGTCAACAGGCCCAACTGACCATATGGGCCCCACCTCATGAGGAGGGCCTCACATCCGTCAATCTTAGGAGCAGTGACCTCCTGCGGACTAAGGGCCTCCCTAATAACCACCGCCACCCCCCTACCCTACCCTGGGCCCTTGGCTGGTGCGCACCCAGAAACCTGGTGGGCACAATTCATACGCCCTCCCCTGAAAATAAGCTTTAGTGAAGGGGTGGGTGTGACCAGCACAGGAGGCAGTCCTTCCCTTCTCTGTCACCTCATTGATGTTCAGCCCCTTAATTGCTGCCTGCTGATCAGCTGAGCCAGCAAGGGCTGTATAACTTGGCCCAGATCTCCAAAGCACCTTCCCAGCTGCCAGCCTCCTCCCCCTTTTCCTGCCGATCGTTCTTTACTTGGGATTGCAGCACAAACACACATCCCCCAAATGCTCCATCCAAAGCCTTCAGCCTTCCATTCCTGGGAGCGGTGTCTGTACTGTGATCCCAAAGAAAGAATGGCGTGTGTGAGAGAGTAAGAAAGAGAGAGAGATCCGATCCAACCTCGGAGAGTTATCCAGGGCTGGCAGCAAGGTCCTCCACATCCCACCTCTCTTTCACACGCACACAGGTCCCACACCCCACCCAACCCTCCCAAGGCAGCCACATCCCTGCAAATCCTGCATCTCACCTGCCCCTTCCACTGTCCCTGCTGCCCCTGGCATCAACCATAGAACTCAAGTGCCCACCTGTGCACCATGATGGCAACCTGCACACTCTCGCACCTGTGTCCACATAGCCCATGCTACTGAGCGCCCACAACAGCAGCCCAGTGCCAGCATCGCCACCCCAGGTCTTCCTCAGCAAGGCAGCCAGTGGTGGCAGAGAGGCCTCCATGCACGGAAGGCAGAAGTCAGTGCACGCACTTCTGGTGGGAGAGGAGCAGTGCAATAGGGCAGTCGCAGAGGACTACAACTCACAGCTGGGCATAGGTGTCTTGGCGGAGATGGCTGAAGTGCTGCAGGTGTTGCTGGGTGCTGTCACTGCCACCTGCATAAGCCCCGGCTGGCCCCCTGCATCCAAGCTCAGTTGCAGCCAGGGAGCGCTGGCCATGGCTGGGCCAGCTGAGCTGCATTTGTCAGGGCTGCCCTTGTGCAGCTGCCCGGCATCTCGCTGCTGGGTGCCTGGGAAGAGTAAGCGGGGCCTGCAGGAGGAAAGGAAGGTGGGCAAGGGTCCCACGAGGCTCCCCTCCCCAGGAAGAGTCTGGCCCAGTTGCCGTCCCATTCAGTGATTCCTGAGGGAGAGGGGTTTGCCGGCAGGTGTTCCGGTCAGTCAGCACTCGGGTGGGGTGACTGTGGGGTGATTGGAGTGGAGAGGAGCAGGGGGACAAGGAGGCCTCTGGTGACCATCACCATGGAGTGGAAAATGCACTCCCAGAGTAGCAGCTCCCATGGCTGGGGTTTGGAAGCTACAGAGGCCGAGTTTGGGGGAGAGAAAGAAAGACTTCTGCTGCTTCTGCTTTTGGCTGCATGCAAGAAAAGCAGCAGAAATCTTTCTCTCCCTCAAACTCTGCCTCTGCAGCTTCCAAGTTTCTTGTGGCCTGTCCTGCCCCATCCCCCACCCCACCTGCCACACCCAAATTGCACCCCACCATGAGACACTCACGAGTTTTCTTTTACAATATGTTTCCCTGGACACAACAGTGAGGAATGTGACAGTGCTGGAAAGGTAAGACACACATCCCGCTTCTCACCCACCCAACCTGCCACCCCCAAATTTCATCCCTACAGGAGGCGGGTGGCTAAATAAGGGGCAGGAGCCTTTTATGCCTGGCAAGGGGGGCGGAGAAGGGATGGCAAGGGGAGCCATGTCTCACTTCTCCCCTGCCCCACCTGCCAGAAATGAGTCTTTGTGAGACTCGTTGCACCGCTGGTACAGCAGGACTCTGCAAGGCTTGTGCTGTTGCATGCACAAACAGCAGCACTGCTGCGATGTTTGACATACTGGCACAGCTGCAAGTGGCAAGAAGCCAGCTATGCCAGTATGATGAAGCTCATGGCACAAGCCTTGCAGAGTCCTGCTCCACGAGGAAGCGGCAGCAGCAAGACATGTCAGGGCAGCAGCGGCCAGCCGCTCAGCTGGGGAAAAGAATGGGGGGGGGGCAACAGCAGCAATGGGACATCCAGTCCCACACTCACTGCCTCCTGCACCCCCAAAATAATAAGACCACACACACACACACCCGATAATATGGCCAAGCCCTTATTTGAGGGATCAAAAGAAAATAAGACCCTGTCTTATTTTGGGGGAAATACGGTATTATCTTTTAGTTTTGTTGCAAGTCTTTGCTCATTCTGAGCCTTTACTTTGCTGATTTCATCTATTGATATTCTGAGACTTTACTTCACTGATTTCATTTATTGATATTCTGCCTTAGTTATGTGTTCCTCTTTCCATTTTTTTTGTACTTGTCCTTTTTTGTCTTTCAGTTTATCAGCGATATCTTTGTGCAACCTTGCTGGTTTCTTCTTGGATTTTTCTTTTCCAGTGATATTATGCTGGACTGGGCTTTTATGATAATATATCTCGAAGTTTCTAACACTTCTTGAGTCTTTTCTCCTTTAGGATTTTCATCCATGGAATCTTTGTTAGGCTCTCTCTGAGTTTAAAATCAGCTCTTTTAAAGTTTAAGATAGTGGTTGGATTATGTTCTATTGCAGGGGTGTCAAACTGGTGGCCGATGAGCCAGATGTGTCACGTGCAAGCCATGCCCAACCCAGCTCTACGAAGGGGAAAAACATCATGAAACATCACATGATGACAAAGTGATGTGGCGAGTTTGACACTCATGTGCTATTGCTTGTGTTTCCGTTATTCCAATATGATGTGATCACTCTCACCCAAAGATCCAGCAACTTCAACTCCCTTGAATAATTCTTCTCTGTTTAGGGAACAGAGAGGCATTGAGGGACACCTTGCTGCCTGTATATGTCTGGGGGGGGGGGTGATAAGAGAAGAAGAGATATTTCTTAAGCCATAAAGAGCTAGTGGGAATATTATATGGGATGCTCTCCTAATTCAGGGGGCTCCTATTCATTGAAGGTGCTGTACATATAAACCTACTTTAGTCCTTGTGATGCTAAAGAACCTGCAGCTCCCTTGACATACCAGTTTTACATAAGATGCTTTTAAGGTAAAATAAAATGTAATAAAATAAAATAAAGGAATAAAGGTTGAGATGACACCGCTGCTTCTTGTTGTTTTTCCCTTCAGAGGGAATGTTCAGGGGCAGGCAACTTTTAACAACCTGTCTCAACATTCAGTAAACGTTTTAGTTACCCCACTGCAGGGGTGAAATGCTACCAGTTCACTCCAGCTCGGGCAAACCGGTAGCATTAAAAAAAAGTAAAAAAAATATTTAAAAAGTAAAAAAAAGGTTCTGATGATCACAGCTGTGCCGCGTGATCGTCAGAATCTTTTTTTTTACCTTTTTAAAGCGTTTTTTTACTACCAGTTCAGGTGAATGGGTAGCAAAAAAAATGCTTTAAAAAAGTAAAAAAAAAAAGGCTTGGACAATCGCGCGGCAGAGCTGTGATCATCAGAACCTTTTTTACTTTTTTAAAGCATTTTTTTACTACCTAGTTGCCTGAACCAGTAGTAAAAAAATATTTAAAAAGTTTAAAAAAGAGGCTCCCATAATCACAGCTGTGGCGTGTGATCTTGGGAACATTTTTAAAAACTTTTTAAAAGCATTTTTTACTACTGGTTCAGGCAAATAGGTAGTAAAAAATGTTTTAAAAAGGTAAAAAAAATTGGTTCCAATGATCATGTGGCACAGCTGTGAATGTCGGAACCTTTTTAAAAGCATTTTTTACTACCTATTCACCCGAACCGGTAGTAAAAAATGCTTTTAAAAAGTTAAAAAGAAAGTTCCCAAGATCACGCACCACAGCTGATTCTCTCTCCCTCGCTCTTCTACTTACCTTCCCGTACCTACTTTTGCTCCTTACTGTGCATACATGTGTGTAGCGCGCATTTGGTGTGCACTGCGTATACTACACTTGGTACGCAGCGTGCATGTGTGGCCAGCAAACCGGTAGCAAACTGGTTCAGATTTCACCACTGCCCCACTGGTATGTAATATGCCTATGAAAGTATGTGTGTAGTAACCTATCTATTATGTAGTAATTAAGATACTAATATACATTTGAATTAATGAAATAGGCCTGTAATTAGCACAAACTTTGGGATCCTTATCTGACTTTTAAAACAACCTATATACGTCTCCATAATACAATGATGGTCATTTGCCATTCATAAAAGATTTATGACATGCCTCCAAAAGTCTAGGAGCCAGGAAAACTGCAAATGCTTCACATCATTTCTCTAGAAAGCCCTTCAGACCAGGAGATTTCCCATTTAGCAAGAGCTGCATAAAAGCTCCTAGTCCTTGAATGGAGAGAAGAACTTTTGAAAAATCAGTCAGCCTGACAATAACATTGGAAGAGAGACCTGACTAAACTCTTGATCATCATGTAAGTCACCCATATCAGCCAAACTATATATTGACCTATAGAAAATGGGGCAAAAATTATTAATGGGTTCATATTCAAACCTATCTAGTCTGCTATGTGATTATTTCATAAATTGAGCTCTGTTGATGTTTTATGTACACTGAGAGCATATGCACCAAGACAAATTCCTTGTATGTCCAGTCACACTTGGCCAATAAAGAATTCTATTCTATTCTATTCTATTCTATTCTATTCTATTCTATTCTATTCTATTCTATTCTATTCTATTCTATTCTATTCTATT
>WNWU01013332.1:250551-264429 GCA_012654045.1 Ptyas mucosa | reverse complement strand
TTCTATTCTATTCTATTCTATTCTATTCTATTCTATTCTATTCTATTTTTGCTGAAACAATGTACCATAAATTTATTGGCTTTTTCCATGGAATCTCAATCGTTTTAACTCAGCATATATTTAATGAGGCTCCTATGGCCAGTCAAACCTGACCTCATGGTATGGGTTCAGGTTAAGTTTATCCATCATTTGATGTTACATTGTCATTTTTACAAAAATATCTGTAGAAGGCTCTTCTTTTGTCTCTTCTCCCATGTTTCAGGTCAGCCTGAGGAACTTTAGCCTGACTTTCTTCCATCAAATAAAGAAGATTCTATTCCATTTGACTGGTGAGGTTTGGTGTAATATCAGTTATAAATAAAGTAATAATTCAATATAAGCCTTGGAGCAACTTTTTACAAGCAAAAATTGGTCTAAGGCTTATATTGGTAATTACTTTATTATTTGTATTTTAATTTTTTTTTCACGGTCTAGGATTAATAGCCCGGATATTCAGCAAGTAAACAAAGGGAAAGAATATAGTGATATGTTGATATAACATGGGCTGAAAAGTGGGGAAAGTCTTCCATACTGAAATTTAAACAAAGATATACATGCAAGTACACACACATACATGTATAGACATTCCTGCGGTCTAATGAATATACTGCCCCAAATTGATTAATAAAAGTAAAATGTCTGCCTACTTTCTGAAACTTACAGAAAAAGGAGAAAACATTTATTATTATTCGGTTGATATTTAAACCCCACTCTCTTTTCTGATTATTTCATAAACTAAGCTCTGTTGATGTTGTTGGCTTCCTCATTATTGGCTTTCTCTATGGATTCCCGATACTTTAATAGTTTTCTCTCAGCACATATTTAAGAACAATCCTGTGGCCAGTCAAGCCTGCCCTGGTGTTGACTGCCCAGGTTGATTTCATATGCTGATATATTGTTCTTTTACAACATTGTCTGCAGAAGGGTCATCTTTTGTCTCTACTCCTATTAATAATGCTAAATGCTTCAGCTCAGCCTGATGAACTTTAGGCTGACTTTGTTCCATCAGATAAGGAAGATTCTCTTCCATAATTGGCCAGGTTTTGTATAACAGTGGCGGATGGGCTAAACAAACAAACAAAAAACATTTAAAATACAAATAATTAGTAACTATCAATAATTACTAATTGTTTCTATTTTAAATGTTTTTTCAGTGATCTGTGATTAATATTTGAGATATTGAATAAATAAATATGGGGAAAGAATGAGAATATGTGAATTTATAGTATAGAATGGGGAATGTCTTCCACACTGAAATGCAAATAAAGCTTTATGTGCATGCAGGTATATATACACACAAAAACACACAGAAAGAGTAAAAAAAATCACACAACTAAAATTGCTCATTTAACTGTATTTGAGGAGTACAGTTCCTTGAAACTGTAAATGAATACATTTAACTGTATTCAAGGAACAATTGCCAAGTTTTACTTCAATGCATTTTTAGAATCTGATAGATAGCAATTTGGATTTATATAAAGAAAATAAAGTGATAGCACATAGTGATGTCAGGTCATTGGCCAGTTGTTGAAGATATCCAGGACAGTAGATGGAGTTGTCATTATTTTGTTATGGTCATACTACAATGATATAAAATAATAGGTTAATTAAAGTGAATTTAACATTTTTTCTACCCCTCCAAAATGTATTTTCTCTTTGTCATGTCAATTCCTTGCAATGCTTTGTGAATTCAAAAAATATCAGGCAAATTATCCCAATCTGTATTTGTGACATTTCTATTAGGGAAGGATTTTCTTACTTTCTACAGCAAATTTGAAACCCACAATCCAATTGTCCAAGATAGAACTTTGAATGAGGACAGGGAGCAAAATAGCATGTTCCTCCTTGTTGAGTACAAATTGGACTCACAGCACTCACTGTGAAAAGGAAAAGAGGAGACAGGTAAATGATGAGTAAAGTTACTTTACTATTTACATACATTTCTCTTTCTATGATACCACCCCTGTTGAGAATTCCTGTGCTTTCAAGCAGTTTCATCTGACTAGATGAATTGGTTTCCACTGCTCTCCCTGCAATAGCCCAAATAAATCACAAATCAAGCCGAGTCTCAACCCTAGTCACAGTAGAATTGGCTGGCAGGTGTGTACCTATTGAGGCAGTTGAGAGGAAACAATCCGCTTCATTACAAAGGATATCTCTTTTAATCTCTCTCTCTTCCCACTATTAAAATGACTTCTTGACTGCTAAAAAAGAATCTTGGGTTACAATGGCTGACTCTAGTAGATGTTTTGGATGGAGAAGTTTTGGGTAAAAATAGATAATTTTCTTTGAACTTCAGGGCCTGATTTTCCTCTGGATTTTCCTCTCTTTGCTTAATGTAGAAAACATTTCCACTTCTGTTCTTTTCTGTTCCTCAAGAGTCAAGCTTTTCTTAAGGGAGTATATATACTTTGATTCCTCTATTAAGAAAATAATGATAAGTACTTGGAAAAAGAGAATTTCTCTGCTTCAAAATATTTCCATTTCCAAATAAGTATAAGTTAATTCACTTGATGATTACTATAGTATAAACATTTTCCTTCTTTACTCAAAAAACCCTCCATAAATAGAATAGTGAATCAATAAATTAGTTTTTCCAGTCCCTTCTTGACACATATTGGATATCTAATTTTAATTTAGAAGAAAAATCAGTGACATATTTTTCAGATATTTGGAAGTTCAGATTGTCAATATGCCAACTCTCGTAACTATTTTTAGAGCAAAAAAAAGGTCCTAATTGTTGAGATATTTCTAGCTAAAAGATGAAGATTTAATTTAAATTCCTTAAACTTGTACAAATTCTGGTATTTGATTCTCTCCAACCCACCTATATTGGCTAGGGGCCCCCAATTCTCCACCTGGTCATGCACTAGTTCCAGGCTCCCTCTAAGAAAGAAGCTGGTGGGGGGGGGAGGAAAGAAGCCTAATTGCCTATTTGGTGGAAGAAAGATAGGATTAGGAATTATCAAGAATTATCAGTCCTTTCTAAGTAATCACTAAGTCAGTTTTTTACCTGATTCAAGAAGTAATGCAAAGAAAAGGCATGCGAAGAGCACATAAAAGATCTTCATGTTGGAATTGGTACTGGATCAAATCTAACTCCTGGGACAGGACACAACACTCTTATTTATAGAGCTATAATGATTGCATCACATTGCCTCACTGAAATTTTGCAAGTATTCCTAAGAGTTATGTTTACTGTTCTTTCATAAGGTATCTTTCTTCTTTAGAAATACTTCTGTGGATTTGTTTTAAGATTTAATTGAGTGGTTAATTATTTACCCCCAGAAGTTCAGAAAGATAATGATTAGCCAGATTCAACAGTGGTGGGAGTTTTGGAAGTGCCATGATACAGTTTAGAAGTATAGGAGAGAAATTCCCCTTTGCTGTTCCTGGGAATGCATGAATTTCTTTGTTTTGATCATCTTATTCTGCTTGATCTTCTGTTAAATATTAGCTTGATTAATTAATTTAGCATAATACATATAATTTTGGTCTTTGCAAATGAACACATTGTGAACTTGGAATATATGGATAATCTGCTTAATTGAGCAAGAGTCAAAATGGGTTACAGCAAAAATCTGAAATAAATGAAATAAAATGAAGAAGCAACATTAAAATAAACAGATATTGTAACAAAGTGGAGCAACAGTGTTTTAACAACAGTTCTGAAATCCAATATCTCTCATAGCTAATATATACTGAGATTGTTTATAAAAGGCAAGTTAAAATTATTTTCTGAAATAATGAATATAATTGTAGGCAACTGAAACTGAGGATGACTGCTGTGGGAAAAGATGGCAAATGAGAATGTCCCCATCACTCCTAAATATGAAACGTCTTCCTCGTCTCTTGATAGGACAAAGGGCTCTGGGGAAATACATTCCATAGATACATAGGTCTTAAGGGTGAGAAAGCCTTAGAATAAGACAGAACATTTGAACTAAGTCTCTGTCTCCAACCTTCTTTTGTTGACAACATGGTCAGACTGGACCTTTCTTAAATGAACCTTCTTTAAACAATCCATATTCACTACACTCACCTCTATTAGGCTTAGGACAACCCCACTGGCTGGCCTGTGCTTCAGGAGCACCGATTCACCTCAATTAGCACAGAACGCACCACCATAGTTGAGTGAAGAGCCACAAGACCTATGGGCCTTAGTAGATCCAGTGATCGGCGGTCCCAGCTGGCTTCCCAGAGTGAAACCTTGGAAGGATTACTGGAGAGGTTTGGGCAGCTGAGTGTCAGCAGTGTGGATCAACATCACCAAACCGGCCAAACAGTGATGGTCCCGGCTCAGCCAACTTTCATGTTCGCCAGCCAAGGGAACATGCTCACCCAGAGTGGGACCTCCCTTTTATTCCATTTGGCTCCGAGCAGCTCCCAGCAAAGTCTCAGTTTACCGGTTTGTCAGCTCAAACCACAAACCTTCCATTGACCCCTCTGGGCCAGTCCAGCCCAGGGCTACAGCATGGGGTTTTTGGGCTCCCAAGGCTGAAAGTCTGCTATGCTAGGCCCTTCTCTGGTTGCCAGCAGCAGACCAAATCCCCCCGGTTAGGTGTTCTATCCAGGTCAGGGATGGGCCCAGTGCCCATGGACACCTGCGCCTGTCCAAGCACTGCAGCCACAGCCACTGTCCACATGCCAGGGTGCTCCCACCCCTGCTTCAGACCTACATTTGATGGGGTATGAGAAGCTGGCATACTTTCTGAACAGGATCTGAACCCACATCAACCGTTACGGGGACCAGTACCTGCAGAAGAACTCCAGCACTGCAAGCCCTGCCAGCCATCGCCACTGATAACAGTGATGACAGCAAAGATGATCCAATGGTAAGTTATGCCATCCAATCCTTTGCCATCAAATCTCAACTACTAGTGCCTAGGATGGGGGCCAAGGGGGACATAGAGGCCATCATAGACATGGGATGCACCCTGAAATATTCTGGCTGATTGTCTGAGGAACAAAACTGAGGCAGTCTGCAGATAACGTTTTAATGCATATTAAGACAACTTAACAAAGGTACACCATTCGCTAAAAAGGCACGCAAATCTTGGCTTGACAGCTCCTATATGTAGGCTGTCAAGCGACTAACCAATCTGTGAACAGAACGTTACTTAATTACCCGCAAGGGGGACTGCTCCGGGAGCAGACTCAATATGCTACACCCCTTTCCACCCAGACCGTACATGCATAATGCTGAAAGTAGGCTGGTCGTCGCCAGATATGGCCTGATCGTTGAGGGCTCATGCTCTGCAATTTCTCTAACTGACCCAGAACCCTTGTGTCCACCAGACTCTGCTTGGCTCCCTCCTCCCTGGACATATCTGGAATCGCGGTCACTTCTTCAGGTAAGTTCACATATTCCATTTCTTTCATGCTGTGACCCTTGTTCAACCCCAGGGTTTCCTGCTCCCTTGTGTCTGATCCTCGATCCCCACCACCAGTCTCTGGTTCTGGGTCGGTACTACCCACCTGGCCCTAAGCTGATCGGTGTGGTGGCACCACAGCCAGCCTTGGACGGGATCCACTTTATAGGAGCATGGCCCTGTTACTTCCACCACCTTACCCGGTAGCCATAAAGGCTGCCCCCCGTAATTTCGAGCATATATATAGTCCCCCACAAGGAATGCCCGGTGCATCCTAGTGGATTCCAATGGTTTGCTTGGTGCACACTGTGGTTGTAGTCGGTCCAGGGGGGTCCCTAACCGCCGGCCCATGAGTAGTTCTGCTGGGCTTTGGTTAGTAGTTTGGCAAGGGGTGGTGTGTTGTACTAAGAGATAATCAGCTATCCTCTCATGCCACTCCCTAGGGCCCATCCTTCCTAACGCCTCCTTCACTGATCTCATGGCCTGTTCTGCAAAACCGGTACTAGTTGGATAGAACGGGGAGATCAAACAATGCCTCACTCCCAAACTTGCTAAAAATACTTCAAAAATGGAGACTGTTAATTGGAGCCCATTATCCAACACTAGGAGGTCAGGTAGCCCATGAGTGGCAAATATCCTTCACAGTACTCAGATAACAGCTTTGGAAGTGGTGGAATACATTAGCACAATCTCCACCCACTTCGAATATGCGTCCGTGATTATTAGGAACACCTGCCTGTGGAATGGTCCCGCAAAATTGATATGTATGCAGGACCACAGACCACGGGGTTCCTCCAATTCCTGGGCCTTTTCCTTCCGCAGCATCGGCCATGACTCCTGACAATTCCGGTGTCAGTGCTCCAAGTTACATTCACTCCAGTGCTGACATGAAGTGTAGAAGAAGCAGTTTGACTTTTCACCCACTTATTTCCCTGGCAGATAACATCCCCTAGGAGATGAGATGGGAGGGGGGAAATTCCTGTGAATTGAAGTAGCCAAGAAGACAAGAGTGACTTGGAAGATGGCCAATGAGACGTTGAGAATTGAGGAACGGAAAGGGAGGGGTTTGGGGGCAGAGAGTCAGTTTTGGCTGCAAACGAGTCCAGGGCCAGATCGTTATGCTCAATAAATGAAAGATTTCATCAAAGACTTTGTGTTTGGAAATGTAATTTATTTGAGATAACATCAAAACCTGGCAGACAGCTGAAACTCCTTTCCAAGCCAAGCTGGCTGACCTCCAAACCTCCAGTTCCCTCCCTGATATATGGAATGAATGGAGGAGCAGTCCGGACGTCATGGCAGAAGGTAATTTATCTGAGGAAATTTTAATTCAAGCAACTGGAAAGGAGCCAGTCTTGACCCCAGCCAGCTTGGATGCCTTGGGGCCTCCCCCCCTCCCTCCCCCAGCAAAGTTACAAGACAGCCAAGGTCAAACAATCGTGCCACAAGCCAAAAAGAAGAAAGATGAGTATTCGGGGCTCTTGCCAAAATCTGCAGAGGCTGAGTTTCCCTTCCCGAACAATCAGGGGAAGGGGAAACCCCTAAGTGAATTGGGGAGGGCAGACTGGCTATGGGACTGGCAGCAGGCCAGGCACCAAAAAGCTTCAGGGAAGCCACTCGAGTGCCCCATAGATGAATTGAAGGAGAAATTTGACCGTGCCACCCTTCTGGAGGAGGGGCCATCATGCATGCCTAAGGAGAGGTGGGGACCAGTCGAGCCTGCTGAATTAAGATGCCCTAGATGGAGGCACAGCCCTTCCCCCCCCCCACATAGCAAAAGGAAAATAAGCCCAAAACCGCATCCATGGGTTCCTCCCTTGCAAAGCAAACAGAGCCGCCGAGACAGGACACCACCTCCCTACCCTAGAATAAAAGTGGAGGAAGAGGGCCAGTGGCACCGAGAACAGGCTTACAGAGCCCCGTACCAGGAAGATAGAGCAGTGGGGGAGGACCCACCCCATTTCAGATGGAAGTTCGATGGCATCCCAGACCAGCTGGCACAATTCCTCGACACAGCTGAGATCTATATCGAGTGCTATGGACACCTCTACCCAAGTCAATGCCATCTCAGAGGGGCTGGAGGGAGAAGCTAGAAGGTGGTCAGAACAGGGCCCCCAACTGCAAGATGCAGATGGGTTCCTACAACTATTACGAACCCAGTTCGAGGAGGCAGAAGAGGACCTCTATGTGGAGGACGAGCTCAGGAACCTAATGCAGAAGGGGAAGAACTATCAGAGAGCATATCTGTGAATTCAGGAGAGTCATTGGGACCTTACCTCCCTTACCAGAGTGACTACTGGTGTATTTCTTTAGAACGAGCCTAGATAAGCAAATTGCCCAAGTGACTGCTTATGGAGACATCCCAAACCGACTCTCCGAATGATTTCGGGTAGCGATAAAAGTCAACAGGGGGCTGCTGGCCAATGACATGTCGAAACAGCCAGATAGCAGGGAGAGAGGCCAACTGGACCAGGGACCACTTGCTAGATGAGGAACTGCAGCACCACAGCCCACCCAAAGGCCAGCCATCCCACGGAGCCCGCTGAGGTGCTACAGGTGTGGGGGGTTGGTCACTTGGCAGCAGCATGTGGAACCCCGAGACTGAGGCCAGACCCACCACCCAGGGCACGACTGGAACGAGGGCCCAAACGTGCCACCAACGTGCCATGGAAAGCCCCCCAGGGCCCAGAGGTCTTTGCCCACCTGACCGAAACAAGAGGGATCCCAGATGAGGGAAATCAATCCCCTGAGTCATATGACAGTGAGGACGAGGGTGAAGATGACCCAATGTTGAGTGGACCCATCCATCCCTTTCTCTTCCCTATATGCCTAACAGCCCCAAAAACAGGAACCCAAGAGACTTTCCAAGCCCTAATAGATTCAGGCTGCACGAGGTGCCTGATTAACCTATCCACAGTCCTAAATTTGGGGATCCGTGCAAAAAAGCTCAAACACCCAATCCGATTTGAACAAGTTGATGGATCCTTAGTGGGGGGGACTTACGCCATACACTTGACCGAGCCAGTGAGGTTGGAGCTAGCAGACCACTGGGAAATGATTCGATTCATAATAGCACCCAAAATGACAGACCCAGTCATACTGGGACTCTCGTGGCTAGATAAGAGGGGCCAATCATCTGGTGGCAAGAGGGAACCCACAAACTGAGGATTGCAAAGGGCCCCCAACCCCTGCCCCTCCAACCAGGGGAGATGCTCCCCACACAGGGGCCCCAATCCTTCCCACCTCAGCAAAGGAAGATGCCGCCAACACAAGGGCCCCTCCCTGAGGGTACAACAGAGCAACTGGCAGCCGCATCCAACAGCTCCCATGACACAGAACAGATCCCAGAGGAGTACCAAGACCTTGCAGAGGCCGAGTGTGACGTTCTACCACCCCACTGGGAGGCTGATTGCGCCATTGAGATCATCCCTGGAGCAAAACTACCTAAACCTAAACTATATGCCATGACACCCCGTGAGATGCAAGAAATGCGGAACTACATAGACAAGAACCTACAAAGGGGTTTCATTGAAACAGAAACACCAGCTTTGACAATTGAAATGATACAAGAAGCTATAAAAGGAGCTTTAAAAGTTACAGAGGGGAAACTCACAGCTGTGCTTGATGATAGGATTCAATCAGTGGCAGTAGAACTTACTGCTGTGATAGATAATAAAATCAAAACAGTTTCAGAGGACATTTCAGAAAGAAATAAAGAAATTAGGGAAGACATACTTTATGCATTTAAAGGGCTGGCATCTCAGGCTGAGATGCTAGATGATAAAATTGAAGAAGTGAAAGAAGCTAATCAAATATTGGCCAGCAGATTGGGGCAGTCTCAGGAAAAAATAGAGAGATCTGAGGCTGATGTGACTCTGATTCAATATAGAGAAATGGAGTTTGCGCTAAGAATAAGCGTGGTGAAAGAAAATAAACAAGAAAATTTGAAAGATATGATGGCAGAAGCTTTGGCACAGTTGCTGGGGGCTCAAAAGCCTGAAATGGTGGAGTGGCAAATTGACAAAACATATAGAGTCAGTTCATGGGTGGCCAGACAGAAGCATTTACCTAGAGACATTGTAATTTACTTTACTTCAAGACGGTTCCGTAATGAAATTTTACAGGCCACCTTTAAAAACAAGCTCCAAGTGGATGGACAAGAAGTGATGACAATGAAAGAGATCCCCCCAAAAATGTTAAGAGCTAGAAGAGAGTACTCTTTCCTGGTGGATGAGTTGAGAATTTGCCAGATACAATACAGATGGGACGTTCCAGCTGGTATAGTGGTTAATTACTCTGGAGAAAGATAAAGGCTTAATACAGTGGAGAAAGCAAGAGATTTCTACTTAAATGTATTAAAGGCTGGAAGACCAAAATCGCCTGAAATTAAAGGCAAGAAACAACTAATTGAGGAGAGACCACAGGAGAAAGAAGATTTACTTGCAATAGCACAGGGGGGCATTGCAATTTCAACCAGTCAAGAAGACCTTCTTCAGATACAGCTGATTGACATACCAGAAGAACCAAAGGATCAAAGACAGACCAGAGCAGCAACAGCTAAACGTAAAGAAGAACTAAAACTGCAACAATTACAGATGGCTACCCAAGAAACTACAAAAACAGAAGCTGTGGGAGGAGCTAGACCCAAAGGTCAATTAAGGCAGGAAAACCAGCAAATGCTCCAAAGTCTTCAGAGATTTAAGAATGGGAACTAGGGAAGACTTCCGGTTGGCACTGCCGTCGTTGTGGACGGTCTTTCTTAGACCGCCAGCCCCGCGATTTCGTAAAGCTGTTTTGACAGCATGTATCAGCTGTCTGATGGCTTCTAATCCTCACCCTTGGAGCAGAAGGTGAGGAGAGCCGGTGGGCATGGGTAGAGCTCCCCAAAAGTCCCTGGATTAATTCCAGGGGCTTGGAGGGTGAGAGCCCCCCTTTTTGCCTGTTGAAGCTCCGAATCCGGGACGACTCTGTAAATTGCAGAGCCAGACGTCGCGACCGACTCTGCTTTTAAAAGTAAGCAATTGATTATAGCAGCAGACGGAGCGGAACCAGAGAGACAAGTATTTGCAAGTATTTATCTCTAGCTCCGAGGTTGCTTTGTTATGAATGGAAACTTTGTGAATGGAGGCTTAAAGATGGCGCTTTTGAACTGGCTGTGAAAGTGAAAGTGGAAACGGGACTTCCGGTGTTGCCGCGAACCATCGCTGACGGTCCTTTGAAGACCGCCAGCCCAGCTGCCTGTAAAGAGCCATTTCGGAGATTAGAAACGGCTCAAAAAACTCCGACCCAAGAGGACGTCGCGCGGAGAGCCGGCGGCATAAGGTAGAGTCCCCTGTGAGACCCCCAGAGCGTTTTTTTTGGCGTTTCTGGGGTGTTAACAGGGTGGGACTCCCTATTCAAGCCGCTGAAGCTCCGGACAGCTGGGAAACTCTGCAAACTGCAGAGCAAGATAGCGCGGCAGCTTCTTTCACCACCAAACAATAAAAGAGAAAGTTTTGGACTTCCTATTAAATTGCAAGTATTTAAAGTTTTTTTTTTTGAAATATTTGGACGATTAAAGCAACTTGAAACAGAAAAGGAAAGTGTGGGGGAAAAAATGGCATTTGCCTTTAGCGAAGAGCAGCTGAAAGTGAAAGTAATTTGAACTGTGTATCTGGTTACATTCTATCAGTAACAAATCCGGCTGGAAGGAAAAGAAAAATAGCAAAAAATAAAAGAAAAAAAAGTATCAATTGATTGTTTTAGACCTGACTGAATCTGGAGATTCTTTTGGGAAAAGTTGTTAGAATTTGTGGAAAAGGAAGATCTGTAAGAGGCAAAATGGCAACAAAGCAAGCAGGGGGGGATTCCCCCACTCATAAGCAGAAGCAGCCTCAAACAGTGCAGCTGCAAACTCAGACAAAGGAAGAAAGCTATTATGACCGTATCATTAAAGAAATTCAAAGATCAGAGCAGGAGATCAAAGGAATTGTTCAAGAGAAATATGAAGCAGTTAAACAAGATATTCAAACAGTTGCTAAAGGCCTGTCTGAGGTAGTGTTGCAGATTGACAAAAAAGTGGATAATCTTGCCTCAGAGATGGAGACTAAATTTAGAGCCTCTGATTCAAGAATGATTGAAATTGAAGAAGTTACACAAAAAATGGAAAATGAGATTACTATGATGCAATTTCGATCAATGGAATATGCTATTAGACTGAGAGGTGTAAAAGAGAACACCAGGGAAGATCTTAGGAAAATTTGTGCAGAGGCTTTGGCAGTTATGTTGAAAGTAGAACCAGGTTGGTTCTGTGCAAGATTGACAAGGTGTACAGAGTTAATTCTCGTGTGGCGGTACAAAGGCAACTGCCTAGAGATGTGGTGATATATTTTACAGAAAGAAGAATGAGAAATGAAATTTTGCAAAATTCCTTTGTTACAACTGTTCAAGTTGATGGAAGTGAGATTGGAGTCTTTAAAGAATTACCACCCAAAATGTTAAGAGATAGAAAGGATTTTGGATTTTTGGTGGCAGAATTGAAAAAACAGAATATACAATTCAGGTGGGATGCTCCAACAGGTGTAATATTGAGGCTGCGAGGAGTGAGATACCGCCTTAATACTATTGAAAAAGCAGAAGAATTTTATTATAATGTTCTGAAAGCGGGCTCTCCTCCTCCACGCACATCTTCACCAATAGATAAGGAAGCTCAACTACAAGCTGAGTTTGATCAAGAAACAGAAGCAAAAATAAGGCAGTCGCAAAAGGAGGCAAGAGAATTAATGGGAGCAGTAGGTGGTGTTGTGGTTGATCCCTTTGCACCATTTGAAGCTTCTCCTTTGGAAGAAATGTCTAAAACCATCACAGAGGAGGCGATGGCTCTTGAATTGACAACATCCAAAATGGAAGAGCAACGCATAACTAGAGCGATGTCTAAACAAATGAAGGAACAGCAGCAAGAATATTCTAAGCCACAATGTGAAAAAAGAACCAAAGATAAGCAACAAGCTGAAGTCATGGGAGGAGCTAAACCGAAGATTACTACTGTAGAAAAGAATCTTCAACAATTGCTCTCAAAACTTCAGACAGGATCAAATGGCACTTAAATTTTTGTCTTGGAATGTTAATGGATTGAACTCTCCACAAAAAAGAAGGAAGATATTTCATTATTTGAAACAATTTCACAATGATGTTATTTGCTTACAGGAGACTCATATAAAATTGCAAGATAAGAAATATTTGATAAATTCAAGATTGGGAATGCAATTTGTTGCTTCAAATTTGGAAAAGAAGAATGGAGTTGTGATATATATAAACAAAAGACTTGTAGCTAAAACTATAGAAGTAGACAAAGATGGAAGATATATTGCAATTGAAGTTATTATAAATAATGGACCAATCTTGTTGGTCGGAATATATGCTCCAAATCAGCAGCAGGAAGATTTTTATAAGTTGCTTCATCTAAAAATTTTGGATTGGAATTATTCAACTATTATAATAATGGGGGACTGGAATGGAGTAATTCAACCTAAAATTGATTTAAAAAGTACGGCCAAATTAGGGATTAAATTACCACAAGCTTTTTTTGAACTGAAAGAGGATTTGGAATTGAAAGATATTTGGAGAGTTCGAAACCCAAATAAATTGGATTTTACTTTTTACTCGGACAGGCATAAATCCTTTTCCAGGATAGATTTTTTTCTGTTAACCATTAACTTACTTTCTAAAGTAAAGAAGACAAAGATATTTCCTAAGACTTTGACTGACCATAGTCCGGTCTGGATGGAAATTGAGATGGGTAAAAGAGAAAGAAGATCCTGGAGATTAAATGAGAATTTATTCAGATATGAAAAAAATATAATTGAACTTAAAAAGCATTTAAAGGAGTTTTTAAACTGAATTTGAATAAAGGTACCCCTATTGAAATAGTCTGGGATGCAGGCAAAGCATATATGCGGGGAGTACTAATTCAAATGAACTCTAAACATAGACAGAATCAGCAGAAAAAGAGACTACAGTTGGAAAGTGAGATAAAAAAAGAAAGAACAACAATTGATACAAAAACCAACAGATGGAAAATTGCAAATGGCTATAAAACTTTTGAAGGATCAATTTCAAATGCTTATAGCAGACCAAACGGCAACTAATTTACAATTTGCAAAGCATAATACTTTTACTAATGCTATCAAACCGGGCAGGTGGTTGGCTTACACTTTGAGGAAACAAGCATCTACACGAATTATTGATAGTACTGAATACGCTGGCAAAGAAGTTTATCAACAAGAACTAATTAAAAAGGCCTTTTTGGAATATTATACCAAGTTATATGCTAAAGACAATATACAGAATACTTCTATAGACAAATATCTAGAAAAAAAGAGAGTTTCAAAAATTTCAACAGCTCAAAAGAAAAATTTGGAACAATTGATAAAAGTCGAGGAGATTAGTTTTGCTATAAAACAACTAAAAACAGCTAAAGCTCCAGGGA
>WNWU01013332.1:215371-227223 GCA_012654045.1 Ptyas mucosa | reverse complement strand
CCTAATCGAGGCTGTTAATAATCCAAAGGCGGTGGCAGTGATGCATTGTAAGGGACATCAAAGGGGTGATGATAAGGTGACCTTGGGGAATAGAGCAGCCGATATAGAAGCGAGGGAAGCGGCGAAGCAAGATGAACCATTGCCAGACTTAGCTATTTGTATAACCATGGACTTGCCCCCTGAACTTAAACCGACATACTCGCAGCAGGAAAGTGTGAAGGCAGTAACAGATTTAAAAGCTCAAATTGAAGATGGGTGGTATGTGCTACCCGATAGAAGGATTTTTGTACCGTCCTCGATGGTCTGGACGCTAGCGAAGCTAGCCCATGAAACTACACATATGGGAAAGACAGCGTTGGAACAAGCCTTAGGAAGGGATTATTATATCAATGGATTGGCGGGGGTCATTGCGGGAACAGTTGCAAGGTGCGTTACTTGTGCCAAGGTTAATCCAAGACAAGGACCACTACTGCCCCCTGGTGCAATACCACGGTCATACATTCCTATGGAATATGTAATGATCGACTTTACTGATATGCCTAGAGCTGGGCTGTTTAAGGCTATGTTAGTAATAGTAGATATGTATACTGGGTGGCCTGAAGCCTTTCCAACTAAAACCAAGCAGGAACGGGAAGTAGCCAGGGTATTACTTAAGGAGATAATCCCCAGGTTTGGAATTCCCAGTTATATATCCTCAGATAATGGTCTTGAGTTTATCCATCAGATTAATCAGGCGGTAGCCATGGCAGTGGGAAGCAAATGGAGGTTTCATAGTTCTTTCCATCCAGAAAGTGAAACTTGTGTAGAAAGAATGAACAGGACATTAAAAGAAAGAATAACTAAGATTTGTATGGATAGTCATTTAAAGTGGTTGGATGCTTTACCGTTGGCCTTGTATGCAATCAGAAACTCGCCTAGGGGCCAACACAAATTGACACCGTATGAATTGATGTTTGGACATCCACCAGGGTTATTACAGAAGGACTTGGCTGGGTGGCCTGATTTGGGGCATAAAGGGGGGGTTTGGAATGTGGAAATGGTACAAGAACTTAACAAACAAGTAGAGAGACTCCAACGATATGTGATGGAACAAGTACCCTCTAGATTAGTAACCCATTGTCACTCATTTAAACCAGGGGATCAAGTGTGGGTCAAACATTGGAAGAAAGAGCCACTAGAGGGAAGATGGAAAGGACCTTTTATTGTGATTATAACTTCTCCACTTGCTATTAAGATTGCAGAATTAAAATCATGGATCCATTGGACGCGAGTTAAGGCAGCAGCGGACACCAGCTGGAAGGTGTCTGTGGACAAACAACATCCAACAAAACTGACATTTAAATGTGCTTAAAGAAAGCTTTTGTATTTTGTATATAGGTTCCAGGGATGTGACTATGCCAGTGTAGTCCACTATACGTTGTGAAAAGAGGATGACATACCTGCCTTCTTGAATTGTTCCAGAATATAATTCCTGGCGAGGGAAAGAAGATTGTTGTGGATCCAGGTGGGAAGAAAATTGGGTGTGGCCACTTTGGGTAATTGGGGCATTAGCCCTATTGATTATTGTGTTTTACAGATATAAGCAGTGGTTTTGTGGACGGCCACTTGATATTCCGACCGCGCAGATCCCTGATTGACCATACATTTCCATGAAGGAAGTCCCTGCTCAAGTTAAATTGAAAGTTACCTGTTAAAGGACACAGACAAAAGAATTGTATTCAGATGTGTTGGTTTTGTAATTGTGGGTGTGAGTGTTGTTGTTGTGCCCATTGTATAGATTGTGTTTTATGTATAGGCTGCAAAGTAGAGTGTGATATAAAAATTATAGAGGACGTATTAGTCCATTACCTGGTTACAGATACTGAAAAGTCTTATTATACTCTTAAGACAAGCCCCAGTATTGAAATTGTGTTAAGGGACAGGTGGATTGAAAACCAAAGGGAACAGGAGAATGTTACGAATGATAATGGTTGGAGTAGGGTGGTTATGGGTGATTGGGTGGATAAGGGGTGCACAGAGTAATTTAGAGATTCCCACACCAATGGAAGGCTGCGACCCATGCATACATACCACACTGCAGGGAATACAAGTTTCTAAAACCCTAGTCTATCATACTCAAAGACCTGAAGGGTGCCAAGAGCACACACCTTCAACGTGTCAAGTAAATGCCACCATATACCAGATGTGTATATTGAATGACAAGGTACAATGTTACAACCCTGCAGAGGCTAAACAAATAACCACTTATGAAATGTAAATATATACCACCGAATGTGGGAGGGAGGAACTTTTGAATAAGACAGAATTTAAGAAGATGGGCAGTCAAGTAGAATTAACATTTGATGCTTGTTTAGCCATAAATCGTAACTGTGATGTATGGAAATCTACATGTGGAACTTTGGAGTGGGAAAGGAGTTATATGTTAGAAAAGAAATACATGTGTCGAAACCAAGGAGAGTGTAGTGATTGAGACACATATAGTTATTGTCCATATTGGTCTTGTGCTGTTATGTGGTCTGGAGATCTGCCTGGAGGTACACAGAAATGCAGGCTGGAAAATGGAGTGGCTAGTAGTAACTGCCAACGGAATGAATGTAACCCTATAAAGATTACTTACACCCCTACGAAGATCTGGAGGGAGGAGTATGGGTTGGGTATCTATGCAGCGGGCAAAGATCCCCTTGTAACCCTTAGATGGTATGTCACTAGGACCACACAAGGTACGAAAGGACTGTTTTGGTCATATTATTTGGAAATGGAAAAGTTAAATATACCTGAGATTCCTAACCATGTAACAAATACCTTTGTCAAATTAGCAGAAGACATAGCCCATACCCTGAATGTATCAAATTTTGTCTGCGGAGGAACTAACATGGGAGAGAAATGGCCATGGGAGGCGCAAGAGTTGAATTATTCAAAAGGATTAGAAATGGGACAGAAAGGGAACCTTACATATAATAAGGGAAAAGATGGGGATTGGACACTTACCACCAGTTTAGTAGGAAATGTATGTTTCCAAAGGAGGACACAACCTGTTGTAAAAAGGTGGAAATCTCATATGTACAGGAAAATGGGAGAGTAAGGTATGGTGGTCAGGAAGTAATGCAACAGAGGGTATTGATGAAATGGCTCTGTTTAAGGTTGATGGATTGGGCTTTTTGAAGGATCCGGATAATCATACTCTTGGATGGCTTGCTCCTGATTGACTGTACTGGATCTGTGGTAAAATGGCATATGGGTACCTACCTAAGGATTGGTGTGGAGCCTGCGTCCTGGTCATAATCAGACCGGGATTCTTTTTGCTCCCCCTTAAGACATGACAGGTTTTGGGTGTTCCGGTATATGATGATGTGGGGAACCAAAGACGGAAACGACATGTGGATACTTCTGCGATAGGGAAGGTTAGGATTGGCGGTAATCAACACAGTTGGGGAGATGAAGAATGGCCAGCCGAACGAATTATAGAAGTTTATGGACTAGCTATGTGGGCGGAGGATGGCATGTATGGCTATTGGACCCCCGTGTACATACTGAATCGATTGATTCGCCTACAAGCGGTGGTTGAAATAATCACCAATGAAACAGTGAAGGGCCTTACTCAATTAGCAAGAGAAAGTGTTAAATCACGCACATATATTATGCAGAATAGATTAGCCTTAGACTACCTATTGGCCAAGGAAGGAGGGGTATGTGGAAAGTTTAATTTAACTAACTGTTGTATAGAAATAGACAACAGTGGCAAGGTTATTAAAGAAATTATGGACAAGATGGTTAAAATAGCTTATGTACCTGTCCAAACCTGGAAGGGTTTGAATATGGAAAACATGTTTTCAGGATGGTGGCCAAAATTGCCCAGCCTTCAAGCCATCATTGGCCTCATTGGGTTGATAGCAGCAGGGTGTATTTTTCTCCCATGTATCCTACCCATTTTTATTAAAACTATTTCCAACAGTCTGTCTTTGCTGGTGGAACGGAAGATGACTGCTCAGGTGATGGCTATGTGGGAATATGGACGGCTCCAGCTGGAAGAGGAATTTGAAGGTGTGACTCTTCTGGATAAATCAGAGGAGTCACAAAGGGGGGGTATGAGGTAGCCCAAATTCGGATATTGGTTATAATGTAAAATATTATAATCCTGAGACTTTGGTTAAGGCTAACTTTCCTCTTCCGTGCCGATAAAGGTGGCTGAGATGACGAAGGTATTTGACGAAGGGGCCTCCTGTGAAAGGGTGAGGTGACCCAAAACAACTGTATCCTGTTCCTCATTGTTTAGGGCACCCTAAATGTCATGTATATCCCTAGATAACAAATGCCACTTCCTTTATTACTCTAGAGGCGTCTTCCAGCCTCTTATCTCCCTTTGTTGTGTCTTAGGATCCTGAACAGAGAACATGAATATGTTAGCAAATGTTTTTTTATATTAAAAAGTTTTACAAGAAAATACAAACATTTTCTTCCCCCCTGCTACCCGCCTCCCTCTCCCTACCACCCTCCTCCCTCCCCCCCTTGGCTTCCCAGGATTAGCTCAGGATACAACATGTACAAACATAAAACTATAATTAACTAACAATATAATATTTCATTAATGACCTTGATCTTTAACTTCTAGTAAAAAATTAAAAAAATAACTAAAATAACACCAAATCCTACATAATATGACTATCTCTACTACATATATCATTCATAAGCTAACTGAAAACTCTTATTCTGATATTTATTTTGAATATAGTCTATCCATCTTCTCCATTCCTTCATATATCTTTCATTCGAATAGTCTTTAAGATATGCGGAGATTTTTGCCATTTCTGCCAAATGCACAACCTTTAATGTCCATTCCTGAATCGAAGATAATTCTTGTTTTTTCCAGTACTGTGCCACAAGTAATCTTGCCGCTGTTATTAGATTTAAAATCAACTTAATTTCTAATCCAGTACAATCTGTTATAATGCCTAACAAAAAAAAATGTGGCGTAAATTTAATCTTTTTCTTTAATATATTTTGAATTATCCACCAAATTCTTATCCAGAACGCCTTAATACTTTTACATGTCCACCATATATGAAAATACGTGGCATCCTGACAACCACATCTCCAACATTTGGGCTGAATATTCGGATACATACAAGCTAATTTCTTTGGGTCTAAATACCATCTGTAAAACATTTTATAAAAATTTTCTTTTAAATTTTGAGCCTGTGTAAATTTTACATTTCTAACCCATATACTTTCCCATGTGTCTAACGTTATTATTTCCCCTACATTTTGTGCCCATTTTATCATGCAATCCTTAACTAATTCTGTCTCTGAGTCTATTTCCAATAATGCATTATATAACCTTTTTATGTGCATTTGGCCCTGATCTCTTATTTGCTTAATCAAATTCTCTTCATATTGTAAAATACCCTTTTTTTGGTCTTCCTTCCATCTGGCCTGTAGCTGGCCATATTGGAACCAGGTTTTAATCATTCCTTGATCTTTTAATTGTTGAATAGTTTTTAACTGAAACCCCTGTCCTTCCTTCTCCAAAAGTTGCTCATATGAGATCCCATCTTGCTTTTGCTCTATGTTTATATTTTCAATTGCATGTCTGGGTATTGCCCAAATTGGAATTCTATCATTTAATTTATAACTATACTTCTTCCATACATGTAACAAGGAACTTCTCAATACATGACTTTTAAAAATATTATCTACCTTTTTGTCATACAGTAAATATGCATGCCAGCCAAAAACCAGGCCATACCCTTCAACATTTAATATCCTGTCCTCTGTTAAATTGATCCAGTCACTAACTAGTGATAAAACAGCTGCCTCATAATAAAGCCCCAAGTTGGGCACTTTAAGTCCACCTCTTTCTCGAGAATCCTGCATTATTTTCTGTTTAACTCAAGATTTTTTCCCTGCCCAAACAAACGTATTTATACCTTTTTGCCATTCTTTCAGTATTTTATCAGTTTTGAGTAAAGGTATTGTTTGAAAAAGGAACAAAAACCTTGGTAAAATATTCATTTTTATGGCAGCTATCCTTCCTAACAGTGACAATTGTAACTTACGCCAATTCTGAATCTCTAATTGCATCTTTTGCCACAGTAATTCATAATTATGGTGATATCATTTCGAATTGGTTGTCAGGATATTTATTCCTAAATACTTGACCTTTTTAATTACTTCAAATCCTGTTTGCTTCTCCATCTCTTGTTTTTGTTTAACAGTCATATTTTTAGCTATTATCTTTGTTTTGGCTGCATTTATTTTAAAGCCAGATATTAATCCATACTCTTTAACAATATCCATTAAAATTCTAACCGATTGTAATGGTTGAGTTAAGGTAACGACCAGGTCATCTGCAAAAGCACGCAGTTTATATTCATATTTTCTAATCTATATTCCTTTTATTTCTTCTGAATCTCTTATATTATTCAACAAAATTTCCAATGATAAAATAAATAATAATGGAGACAAAGGGCATCCTTGCCGTGTACCTTTTTCTATTAAAAAATTATCAGTTAAGCCTCTATTAACTATTATTTGTGCTGTTTGTTTATGATATATGGCCTTTATTGATTGTATAAAAGTATCACCAAACTGCATTCTATCAATTAAATTTAATAAATACTTCCAATTAAGACGATCAAATGCTTTTTCAGCATCTAAGAAAATTATACCTGCAGGGACCTGGTTGTTCCTTTCTAAATATTCCAATGCATTAACAATATGTCTTACATTATTTTTCATTTGTCTGCCACCTATAAAACCCGTTTGATCAAAATGTATTATTTGTTGCAGTACTTTCATTAATCTATTTGCCAACACCTTAGTAAATATCTTATAATCCGTATTTAACAATGAGATAGGCCTGTAATTTTTTGGATCTGTATGGTCCTGACCTTCCTTTGGTATTAAAGATATAAAGGCTGCTTTCCAAGAGGGAGGAACCTTTCCTCCCTGTTGTATAGTATTAAATAGCTCTTTCATTGGTTCAGCCATTTCTTCATATAAATTTTTATAATAAACCGCCATCAGGCCATCAGTTCCTGGGGCCTTACCCATCTTTAAATCTTTAATTGCAGACATAATTTCCTCCAAGGTAATTAATTGAGTTAACATATCCCTTTGTTCCTGTGAAACTGGCTTAATATTTTGTTTCTTAAGAAATCTATCTATATCCATATCTTGAATCCTATCTTCCTTATATAATTCTGAATAATATTCTGTAAACGACTTCTTAATTAATTCTTGCTGAAAGACCTCCTTTCCTTTATATTTAATTTTTTCAATTGTTCTTTGACTTTGTTTCTTTCTAAGCATATAAGTCATCCATCTTCCAGGCTTATTGGCATTACAAAATGTATTATATTTAGCATACTGTAAATTAGTTGCTGTTTGATCTGCTATCAACATTTTGAATTGTTCTTTCAGCAAGTTAATAACCTCTTTAACTTTATTATCCCTTGGATTTTTTATCAAAAGTTGTTCATTTTCCTTAATTTGCTCTTCCAACACCCTTCTTTTTTTCTCCTTGCTTTTTTCTGAATTTATTATTCATATAAATTAAGACACCCCACATATAAGCCTTACTAGCATCCCATACCATTTCCATTGAGGTACCCTTTTGCATATTCATAATAAAATATTCTTTCAAATACTACTTATATTCCTTAATATTTTCCCCATATCTAAATAGGTTTTCATTTACTCTCCAGGACCTCTTTGGTCCCTTAAAATAATCTATTTCTACCCATACAGGGCTATGGTCAGTCAACGTTCTTGGAAAAATCTTTGTTGTCTTCACCCTAGGGAAAAGATCATTAGATATTAATATAAAATCTATCCTTGAAAAGGATTGATGTCTGTCTGAGAAGAAGGTAAAATCTTTATCTGTTGGATTTCTATCTCGCCAAATATCTTTCAACTCCCATTCCTCCATCAAATCAAAAAAAGATCTTGGTAGTTTAGCTCTTGAGGCAACACTTTGATTCGATCCTAACTTATCTTTTTTAACATCAATTACTCCATTCCAGTCTCCAAGCAAAATACATGTTTTATATTTCCAATTGGTCATTTTAGCATGTAAAAAACTGTAAAAAATTTCCTGTTGTTGATTGGGTGCGTAAACCCCCAATATTAAAGTTTTCTGACCTTCAATCAAAACTTCAATTGCCAGATATCTACCCCTTTCGTCTGATTCAATTAATTTAGAAATTAAGTCTTTCTTCAGGTAGATAACTATACCATTTTTTTCTCTGATGATGCTGCAACATAATGCGCACCCAATTTTGAGTTTATTAAGTATTTTTGATCCTGTATTCTAATATGAGTTTCCTGCAAACATATAATGTCATTCTTGAATTGTTTAAGATACATAAATATCTTCCTTCTTTTCTGCGGAGAATTCAAACCATTAACATTCCAAGTCAGGAATCTAGTTCCCATGCTTGAACTTTTGAAGCCTCAGGAGCATTTGCTGGTTTTCCAACTCTAACCGACTTTTCGTTCTGGCTCCTCCCACCGCTTCTGTTTTGGCGATTTCAGAACTTGGTAGTTGCAGTTGTTGAGTTTTTAACTCCTCTTTACGCTTTGCTGTAGCCGCTCTAGTCATTCTTTGTTCTCTGGGTTCTACATCTGCCAAAACTTTAAGGATGTCTTCTTGGCTTGTTGAAATTGAGATTCCCCCCTGTGCAATAGGTAACAATTCTTCTTGTGGTAACTTCTCAGCTGTTTCTTTTACTTTAATTTCAGGAGATTTTGGCCTTCTAGCCTTTAAAACATTTGTGTAAAAATCCCTTGCTTTATCAATTGTATTCAACCTATATCTTTCTCCAGAAAAATTCACCACCAAGCCAGCTGGAACATCCCATCTGTATTGTAGCTGACGATTCTTTAACTCCTCCACCAAGAAAGAGTAATCTCTTCTTGCTCTTAACATCTTTGGGGGAATTTCTTTCATTGTCATCACCTCTTGTCCATCCACTTCTAACTTTTTTTTGTAAGTTGCTTGCAATACTTCATTGCGCACATATCTTGTAGTAAAATATATTACTATATCTCTTGGTAGCTTTCTCTGTCTTGCCACCCAGGAGTTAACTCTGAAAATTTTGTCCATTTGCCACATCACTTCGCCTTTTGGCATTCCCAGCACTTGTGCTATTGCTTCTCCCAGCTTCTCCTTCAAATTTTCTTTTTTATCTTCTTTGACCCCTCTAATTCTCACTGCGAACTCCATTTCTCTATATTGCATAAGTAACAAATTGATCTCAGATCTCTCAATTTTTTGCTGGGCTGTATCCACTGTCAGATATTGCCTATGTATGATGCCCCAGGGACCAGAAGGGGTTAAGTCTTCTAAGTCTACAGACATCCCATGTGACTGTATAAACCAATGAACACCCTTATTGGAGTCATACCCACAAATCAATTGGATATCTTCCCTAATTCTTCCCATCCATCTCAGCAAGACAACAGTGAACTTCTCTCCCTCTCAACATCTGAGTCATACAGTTAGGGTAACAAATGCAACAGGACACCCTGTTCATTATTGTATATTTGTAAATAATAAAATAACTTTTAAACCTGAAGCTGTATGGCCTGAATAACTTCCTCATAGACTGAATGAGCACGACCATCAGTAGATATCTGACAAATGGTAGCAGACGATGGAGAATTATTGCTCAGGTCTATGAATTTTTGTAATTTTTTTTAAAATCATAGAACGTTTTACCTAACATGGAATCCTTGAACCTGAATGAATTATCTTTACAAGAGATTGATGCATTAACCATATCCTTAACAAAACAGCACCAATCATTAACCAAAAAACTAAAAAAACTTTCTATTGAAGCTACACAGCAAGTACAAACCTCTTTACAAAAGGACCCAACTTACAAACCATTGCTAGAATGGCAAAAAGGACTGAATAAATTCATTTGGAATGATAAAAAACCAAGAGTTAAACTGAAAATAATGCAAGATACTTGTGAGAGAGGTGGTCTTAAACTCCCAAACCTTCGACTATATTATGAAGCAACTGCATTGATACAATTAAGTGATTGGTTTGGGAAAACTAAGACTGATTTGTTGAATATAGAAAGTCATGACCTGGTTTGGGGTTGGCATGCATACCTATTTTATGATAACAAAGTGGACAAAGTGTTCAATAGTCATCTACTCAGAAATGCCTTGTTGAGAGTCTGGAGAAGACACCGAATTAATTGGGATTATAAGATTCCGTTTTGGCTGGATCTTGCTGATACCATGTGGAATACAAATATTAAGTCACTCGGGGGTTTCTTATATAAAGAGTTACTTTACTTTGAAGAGGGCAGGTGGCGATTGAAGACTTTGGATATGCTGTTGGAAGAAGGGAAATCATTGACTTGGTTGCAGTACAATCAATTACAGATGAGATGGAAAGAAGATCAACAAACTGGTTTAATGGAATATGAAGTAGAATTGGTTGAACAGATAAAGCGGACAGGTCCAATGCATATTAAGAGAGTTTATAATGTTTTGTTAGAAAGGGATTCAGAAAATGAGCTAGTTAAAGATTGTATGATTAAATGGGCACAAAATTTTTCTCAAGCAGTTATGATGGAAACATGGGAAAAAATATGGGTTCAGAATGTTAAATTTACACAGTCACAAAATTTACGAGAAAATTTCTATAAAATGTTTTATAGATGGCATTTAGACCCCAAGAAATTGTCTTGCATGTACCCTAATGTGCAGCCAAAATGTTGGAGATGTGATTGTTTAGATGCTACATATTATCATATCTGGTGGACCTGCAGGAAAGTGAGGGCTTTTTGGATAAAAATCTGGTGGGTTATGCAAAATGTTTTAAAGAAAAAAATACAATTTTCTCCGCAATTTTTTCTATTGGGTATAGTTAAAGACTTTACACGGGGTGAAACTAAACTGATTTTGTATATGGTGACAGCAGCTAGGTTGTTGATTGCCCAACATTGGAAGAGTGATGTTTTACCGACTGTTGACCAATGGACCCAGAAGATGGCTGGATTTGCAGAAATGGCAAAGGTTTCAGCTTTTTTAAAAGACCAGACGCATGAGAAGTATATACAGGAATGGAAATTATGGATTGAGTATGTACAGAATAAGTATCAGACTAGAAAATATTATATCGCTTTTAGCTGAGATGATTATGTTAGTATGTTAGTAAATATAGAAAAAAGATATGGAAGATTGAATAACATATATATTGTTTGGGAATACTAATATTGCATATAATGGAAGTCAAGGGGGGGAGGGAAAAGGGAGGAGGGGGAGGGTTAGGGTGGGGACAGGATGGAATTATATATTGTTTTTATATGTATCTTATAATATTGGGCTAGGGAGGGGGGGGAAAGGGGGAAAAAATTTGTATTGGTAAAACTTTTTCAATTAAAAAAAAAAAAGGACCCAACTTTTTTTCCTTCTCTTCACTCGAACACCGAAAGACCAGACCCACGCTTACAACAACCTTGCTTCGATCTCCATTCTACTCCACCTCATGACTCTCATCAAGGACTCCAACCTTCTGAATCCCTTGTATGTTCCAACCCTCCAACTTCAGACCAATTTTTATTTTCTCAAGCTTCTCCAAAACAGCATTTATATCAAGCTTTACATGCGACAGGCCTGCTAAATGCAGGCTGGACTCCTCAAAGAACTCTTGAACTTTTAAACACCCTTTCAATCTCACCAGACCTGGTAAGCGACAATTTTTTGCTTCAACCCACAGATTCCCAGACTGAACTTTTAAACACCCATTTTATTACAAATCCTCCCTCTCCACCTATTGACTTTATTGCTTCCAAAATGGCTTCCACCTTTTCCGAAAGCATGGCTTCAAAAAT
>WNWU01013332.1:170574-210371 GCA_012654045.1 Ptyas mucosa | reverse complement strand
TATTGGAGTCATACCCACAAATCAATTGGATATCTTCCCTAATTCTTCCCATCCATCTCAGCAAGACAACAGTGAACTTCTCTCCCTCTCAACATCTGAGTCATACAGTTAGGGTAACAAATGCAACAGGACACCCTGTTCATTATTGTATATTTGTAAATAATAAAATAACTTTTAAACCTGAAGCTGTATGGCCTGAATAACTTCCTCATAGACTGAATGAGCACGACCATCAGTAGATATCTGACATCCACCTTGTTGCTCAAAGCTTCAGTAGTTTCTTTAACTTCTTCTATTTTGGAATCTAAATTTTCAGCTTGGGCAGCAAGTCCTTGAAATGCATAGAGTATATCTTCTCTAATGTCCACATTGCATGCTGCCAATTCCTCTATAACTGTTTGGATTTTAGTATCAATCACAGCAGTGAGATCTGCTGCAACATTTTGAATTCTGGCTGTAAGTTTATTTTCTGTAGCACTCAATGCTCCTTGAATAACCTGTTGTATCATTTCAATTGTTAAAGTCTGAGTCTGAGTCTCTTGTACTTTAGGAGTATGAGCAGGAGAGCTTCCAGCACTAGATGAGCCTTTTGCTGGGACTGTTTTTACTGGGGGAGGTTTTGTAGCCATTTTGAAGAAAGTTTATCTTTTCCCTCCTCCTTCTTTTGTTTACTTTCTTTCCTTCTTCCTGTATTCTTAAAGTTTTTTTTAATTAAAAAACAGCCAAATAGTCCAAATTCTTAAAAACCAGCAAGCAATCCTTTAAAGAAAATGAAAAAGAAAATCCTCCTTCTAGCAAATCTTTAACAAAAGAAAAGTTCTTTGAGGCTATGCCAGTAATCAGTTCACTTTCACTTTCCCAGCCACTCAAGCCTCAATCGCCATTTTTTTTCCCCTTTTACTTTGTAACTTCCGAAGGAGGCAATCCACAAAAATAGAGAAGTTAAGCCAAATACTTGCTATTAGAGTCCTCCTGGCTGATCCCGTCTGCTTCTTGTTGTTGATTTAAATTTAATTGTTTCAAAAAAAAATCCAGCAGATGCGGTCACGGCTTGTAAGTCTGCCGAGGCAGAGACGTTCCCGGTCTGGAGCACTTGGCTGGCTTCTGGGGAACTCAGCCTTTCACCCCCACAGAAATCCTTCTGGGGGGCTTTGGCGAGCTCTACCCCCACCAGCCAGCTCTTCGCTTCTCCCTTTTGCCCTGGGAGAAGTTTTCAAACCTCCCGGCTGCGTTGGATTGCAGCACGGGGGTTTTAACAGAACCGCGGAGCGGGCGTGCTAATTAAGGCACCATCCAGGCTCGCGGAGCCGCCGGAAGTCGTTAGCAAATGTTTATTATCCCCACCCCATGTTTGTAAGACTGATGGAGGTTAGCTCCTACGTGTGAAATGTAACACTCCCTGATGTGTATACGTACTAAGACTGCATAAAAATGTGCCTGGGAGAACCTTTCAGGGTTCAGACTTGTTTGTTTGCTTTTGGGCTGTTTGAACCATGCACAATAAACTTTTTCCTGCATTGAAGAGCTTGGCCTGGTCCCGTTTTTTCCTGCAACATGTATATATACTCTATATAACTTGTAGATAAACCACTGTTTGTCAGACAAAACCTCTGTATTTTGCTCCTGGGTTGTCTCAAAATTGTAGTCACACTGTGCACACTGTGACAGGTTATGGGCCCAGTCCGGAGAGAAGGCCAGAGTGACTAGAGAGACTAGGGAGAAGAGAAACCCAATGAGAGCTTGCACCAGAGCCAGAGGGGTTGTGCAACATGGTTTGATAGTGGTTAGTGGGTTGTGAAAGAAAGCAGGCAGCATGGCCTCCATTGGCATAATGGGAGGAGGTTTCTTGGTGTCTCGGCTAAATGAGGCAAACTACCTCTCCTGGAATGTAAAGATGGAGATGTACCTGTGAAGGCAGGAGTTGTGGACAATTGTTACTAATTCACCAGCAGTCCTAGATGATGGGGACCAGAGAAGAAATGAAAAGGCATTAGCCAGCATAATTTTGGTTTTAGAGGACAGTCAGCTGATACATGTGAGGGATCGCTAGTCTGCGAAGGAGTGCTGGGAGACTTTGCGCAGTGTGTATGTTAGAGACATTGGAGGCAGTAAAGTGTTGCTGACAAGGAGACTATATAAAGCACAACTGAAGCCAGGGGAGAACATGTCCACATATCTGCGGTATATGAGAAGGACATTCCTTGAGTTAGAGGAATGACATTTACTGAGGCACACAAGGTGTATGTGGTACTCAGTTCCTTAGACAGCTCATGGGACATTCTTGTGACTAGTCTAGAGTCCATGAAAGAACAGGATTTAACCATGCCATATTCGACTGGTTGATTGTTGGAGGAGGAACAGAAACAGTGGAGAGGTGACCAGGAAAGGGAGGAGAGACCGCTCAGCACAGACCAGCAACTGCAACAGTCCAGGATGCCAGCAGAGCAGCTGAGACAGTTTACACACTGAAAAAAGGCTACATATGTGGTTCTACTGAGCATCTCCACAGATGCTGCCCTGAGAGGAAAAAACAGAGGAGCAGTGAGACAAGGGTGCAGGACCACTTCACACATGAGGAGCACTTTTCCAGCATCACTTTCCCTGGCAGGGACAGAGTCTGCAAACACCAGGAACATTTGGTTATTGGACAGTGGGGCAAGTCAGCACATCACAAATGACCCACCAGTATTTTCTGATTTGAAACCAACTATGCAAACATGTGTTAGTCTAGCTAATGGTCAAAGAGCTGCTGTAAAAGGGGAAGGTAACGTGTATGTACCTGAGATAGGAAAAATGTTAAGTACAATGTTTTATACCTGCATTAGAACATAATCTGTTAAGTGTATCCAGGTTAGCCAGGGAGGGTTATGAAATACTGTTTGTAGGAGGGCAGTACTCCATTAGGAAAGGTGGAAGGATACATGCACAAGGGATTAAGAAGGATGGCCTGTATGTTCTAGGAAGGCAGGAGAATAGTTATGCACGTGCTCTAATGAATGCTCCCACACTCATGTGCACATTTGTACAATTGCGTACATTTGTTGCATGGATGTGTGTGTGAAACATTGAGTGTTAGAGGGTCGCAGAAGATGACAGACCTAGTTAGGTGGCATAAGCCACAGCAAAAGCCAAAGCAGTGCAAGATGTATGTAGAGTGTGCTGTTTGTAAGGAGAAAAAATACAGGGTGTGTCCTGTGAGTAAGAAACACCTAAGGCAAACAAACAGAGGTATACATAGGAGACATGAAGGGTATAATAAAGGGTTAACTCCTGAGTGGTTCACTACAAGTGAGGTTAGAATAGGTGGAATTCATAATGAACCCCATAATTACAAGAGATATGGTCATGTTAGTGCCTAAGGAACAACGAAATAAATGGAGGAAGCTGAAGTTAAAGAGAATGACAGGCAGGCTGATAAACCAAATTGAGGAAACTGACCTAGGGAAAAGAGAAAGTAAAGATATCCAGCCAAGGGATGGTAAACAGGATTTAATGAATATTATTGAGACAGAGTGTACAGAATCAGTAGATAATGACCATAGGAGTAGTTCCAGCAGCAATAGTAGTAATGGTACTAGTAGCGTTTGTAGCAATGAGAGTAGGAACTGAAGCAGGAGGCAAGGAAAGCATTGTGAATATGTTAACGCATTCAGCTGTTCAGTTTTAAATGGGAGGAGTATCGGGGTAATGCAGATTTAAAGCTGACCAGCCCTTTAAGACTGAGGATGAATCAGCAGGGTTATTGCCCTTTAAGAAGCTGTCTATATATAGGAGGCCATTAGAGGGCATCTCTCTCTCTCTCTCTCCTTGTGTATCACTCTCTCTCCTCATGTATCTGCATTGTAGTTCTCCATGTAGAGTTGAAGAAGACTGATTGCTTGAGTGGCTTTGCTTAGCACATGTATGTTTAACTTGTAGATAAACCACTGTTTGTCAGACAAAACCTCTGTGTACTGTATTTTGCTCCTGGGTTGTCTCAAAATAGTGTGCACACTGTGCACACTGTGACATAAGCTGTATGTGAAGCTGTCAAAATGTGAATTCCACAAGACATCTCTAGACTACTTGTGTTGCTGCATTTCAGACAAGGGGATTGAAATGGACCCAGGAAAAGTCAGAGCGGTGCTAGATCGGCAACCACTTCGCACCTGCAAACAACTCCAAAGCTTCCTAGGTTTGCCAACTTCTACAGGCAGTTCATTCCTCCATTTGCTGAAGTGGCATTGCCCATCACGGAGTTGCTAAAGATGGGGGAGGGGGGCAACAAGCCATGTCCCAACCAGCCTCTGGCATGGTCCCTGGACTGCCAGTGTGTTTTTGAGACCCTAAAGAGATTGTTCACTCAAGAGTCGATTCTCAAGCACCCCAACCCCGAACAGCCATTTGTGGTCCAGACAGATGCCAGCAATGTGGCTGTAGCAACAGTCCTGTTACAAATGAGCACTAAAGACCAACTGCAGCCTTGTGCTTATACTTCCAAGAAAATCATAGACATGGAAAGGTGGTGGGCAGTATGGGAAAAAGAAGCCTATGTGGCCCTATGGGCCCTTCTTAGTTGGTGACACTTTTTAGAAGGGAGCCGGGTCCCATTCGAGGTCTGGACTCATTGCAAAAACCTGGAAACTCTCAAAACCTCTCAAAAGCTCTCCCCTAAACAAGTTTGATAGGCACAATATTTTAAGCATTTCAATTTTGAGCTAAAATACATCCCTTACTAGCTGATGCCTTGTCTAGGAAGCCTCAGTTTGACAGCAATCAGGAGGAAGTTATCCATGCAATCATTCCCCCTCCCAATCAGCAGCACAAGCAATTACCCAAACCCAAGCAAGGCAGGAAGAGACTCCTGATGGTGGAAAAATGTCAAAAACACTGAAAGCAGTATTACTCACTGATCCGTGATTCAATGAGAACAAGGAAGCTTTGACACTCAGTGATGGACTAGCTTGGAAGGGAGCAAAATTGAACGTCCCTGCCAGTTTGAGACTGCAAGTCCTGCAGTGCAGCCATGACGTTAAATTAGCTGGCCACTTTGGATACTTAAAGACCCTCCACCTAGCCAGATGACAATTCTGGTGGCTAAAAATGAAGAAGGTTGTTGAAGACTATATCAAAAGCTGTGCCGCTTGTGTTGCCATGAAGGGAAGACCAGGGAAACACTCTGGTCTTCTCCAAAAAGTAGTGGACCCAAGCCCGCCCTAGGAGAAAATTGCCATGGATTTTATAATTGAGCTCCCAGACCAGACAGTGGTGGGAACATAATCATTTGGACTGTGGTTGACCTGTTTTCCAAACAAGTCCACTTCACTGCCTGCCCCCAACTGCCATTTGCCAAAAAGTGGGCCAAAATGTTCATAAGGCAGATGTCAGAGTCCCAATGAAATAAAGCTCTGAGGCCTGAGGTTCCTCAAAGTTGCAATTTATTAGAGATGTCATATTGGTACATCTGGGAAAACCCGAATCTTAAAGCTTCCAGGTTTCCCCCACCCAGCTAAGAGTTCACAGCCCTGCTCCACACCCACAAGTTCATCACATTGTCCAATCAACTCTTCACACCCAACGGATACAATCTTCAGTCAGTCTCCATCAGACGCAGGCAAAAGTCAGGCAAAAGTCCTTGAGTACAGAATGTTGTTATGACTAACTTTCTACCGCTCCAACAACAACCCCTCCCAATTTCCCTAGCTAAAATATGTGGCAGTTTAGAAGCAAAAAGAAAATTGTCTTCCAAAACTGACAGGCTTCCTCCCTCAGGAAAGGAATGCATCCTGGGACAAGACTGAAGTCAGGGATTAACACAATTAGCACATTAACCCCCTCTTCCCCCCCCCCAGGAGGACCCTTAGGCTTATCAGGGAATTTATCATGAAATTACCTAACTAAGGTGTCTGCCTGAACATCCCAACTCTTCACCCATGTGGCTTCAGATAAGGGGGTACCCCTTCCAATGAACCAAATATTGCAAATGTCCCCTCTGCAACCTAGAGTCCAAAATCTTCTTCACCTCATAATGAGTCTCACTCTGCATCACAATAGGCTTTTGGGGAACATCAGGTTGAGGTCTCAATTTAGATCCAAAAGCAGGCTTTAACAGGATGCAATGGAAAACAGGATGAATTTTTCCCAATATGCAGAGGAGATTTAACTGTACAGTCACTGGGTTAATCACTTTCACTATGAGGAAGGGACCTAAATATTTCGGTCCTAACTTCTTACTCTTCAACATCAAACGTAAGTATTTGGTGGAAAGTTACATGCGATCTCCCACCCAAAAGTGGGGTTGGAGAGATTGGTGTTTGTCTGCTTACTTTTTGTATGCTTCGGCCACTTCATTCAGGGCTTTTTTTGTATTCTCCCAGCCTTTCTTTAATGACTCCATCCATTCATTCAGAGTCATGGAAGAAGGCTGTTCTGTCTGCAGTTCTGGTATAGGGACGAATTCCATGCCGCTTGTAATCTGAAAAGGTGTCAGTCCTGTACTACTATGTACCACATTATTGTAAGCCACTTCTGTGAAAGGAAGCAAGTCAGCCCAATTATCTTGCTGGTAATCTACATAACATCTGATGTACTGTTCCACCATGGCATTAGTACATTCCGCAGCTCCATTCGTACTCAGATGGAAAGCCAAGCTAAGCCCCTGAGATGACCCAATGGACCTCAGGAAATCCCTCTAGAACTTAGTGGTCAACTGAACTCCTCAATCGGAGATCACCCATCACAGAACTCCATGCAGCCGGTAGATCTGTTTGACAAACATCTTGGCTAATCTCTTAGCCAAGGGAAGTCCAGAACAAGGAATAAAATGGGCCTGTTTGGAGAAGAGGTCTATCACAGTCCATATTATAGTATTTCTGCCACTTTCCTGGAGCTTTACGATAAAGTCCATAGCTATTTCTTCCCATGGGCGGCTGGGCTCAGCTATCTGTTGAAGCAAACCGGGAGGCTTCCCCGGTCTTGTCTTATTGCTGGCACAGGTGGCACAACTTTTTACATAGTCCTCCACATCAGCTTTCATCTTTGGCCACCAAAACTGCCGTCTAATCAGATGAAGGATCTTTAGAAATCCAAAATGACCAGCCAATCGAGAATCATGGCTACACTGGATCATGTGTTAGGGACACAAATTTCGAACCTTTCCAAGCTAGTCCATCACAGGTTGTCAAAGTGTCTCAATTGTCGGCTAGCCAGGGATCAGTAGATAGTGCTGCCTTCAAGTCAGCAGTTAGCTTCCCATCGATGGGATCGGTTCACCTGCTGCCCTGACTCTGAGTAGTGACTTGCGCCGCACTTTGCATGTCCGGGATGATGGCATGGATGACATCCTCCCTCTGGCTTTCATATTGGGGTTTTGCAAGCAGGTTCTTCCCCCCTGAGATGTATTTCAAACCACTTGAAATACTGTGCTCAGCGGACCTGTTTGGGGAAGAGCCATCGTGGGGTCTTTAAGGCTTCGAGGTTTTTGTGGTCTGACCATACCTCAAAGGGGATCTTGGCTCCCTCTAGGAAGTGCCGCCATGATAGAAGAGCCCAATGAACAGCAAAGGCTTCCTTCTCCCATACTGCCCATCTCTGCTCAGTGTCTGTGAGTTTTTTGGACACATACGCACAAGGAAGCAGCCACCCTAGGGGGTCTTCCTGGAGGAGCACTGCTGGCACTGCAATGTCACTGGCATCAGCCTGGACAATGAACTGCCTATTTGGGTCCAGGTGCTGAAGGATGGGCTCCTCTGCAAACAGCCATTTCAATTTTTCAAATGCTTTTTGACAGCTTAGCATCCAGGCTAATGTCTGCATCAGCCACAGCTTTATGAGAAAGGGTCCTGTCTTTAGCAGTTCGGTAAGTGGCAGGGCACTTCTGCGAAGGCTGAGATGAATTGCTGGTAGAAGTTAGCAAACCCCAGGAAACTTTGCAGCTGTTTCCTGGTGTGAGGGGCCTGCCAGTCAAGTACGGCTTGCACTTTCTTGGGAGCCATCTCTATGCCTTCGTTCAACACTTGGTAGCCCAGGTAGTCCAGAGAAGTTTTTTGAAACTCACATTTGGACAGATTCACATAAAGTTTTGCGGCTAACAGTTTCTTTAGTACTTGTCAGACTAGTTTCACATGTTCTTCTAATGTCTCACTGAATATGAGAATGTCGTCCAAGTAGACTAGAACCCCCTTGTATAAATGTTCATGCTTCATTAATCACTTGCATGAATACAGCAAGCGCTCCTTGGAGACCAAGAGGCATGACTTTGAATTGGAAGCTACCCAAGGGGCAGTTGAAAGCAGTCTTCCACTGCTCTTCTTTATGCGCACCCTGTAGTAGGCTTCTCTCAAGTCAAGTTTAGTAAACACTTTGCCTTTTGAAAGGTAGTTCAGTAGGTCTTTCATGAGGGGAAGGAGGTAGGTGTTTTCCACCCATACCACATTTAATCCACGAAAATCCACACAGAGCCTCTTTCTTTTCCTTAAACAGCATCGGGGTGGCTTCTCTGGATTTTGCTTGCTTGTTTGTTTGCTTGTTTGTTTGTTTATTTATTTATTTATTTATTTATTTATTTGTTCGATTTATATGCTGCCCTTCTCCGGAGACTCAGGGCGGCTTACAATGCGTTAAACAATAGCCTTCATTCTTTTGTATATACCTGCTTAGTAGGACTTTCGCCCCCCCCCCCCCAAACTGGTGTTCTTTTTTATACAAAGTCAGCTTATTGCCCCCACAATCCGGGTCCTCATTTTACCTACCTTGGAAGGATGGAAGGCTGAGTCAACCTTGAGCCTGGTGAGATTTGAACTTGCAGTAATTGCAGGCAGCTGGCAGCTAAGTGCTACTTAACAGCACTTTAGTCCACTGCACCACCAAGGCACCAAGCTTGGATGAACCCTTGGGCTAGGTTAGTATCGATGTACTTCCTCAGCTTAGCCATCTCTTTTGGGGTCACTGAGTACATCTTTGGTTTAGGGAATTTGGCCCCGGGCTCGATCTCAATTGCACAGTCAGTGTGGTGATGAGGGGGAAGGATGTTGCATTCCTCCTCACTGAATGCTTCAGCCAGGTCCCTGTATTCCTTGGGGATCTGGGGAGTCCCAGGTAAGACTTTGATGGCTGTCATGGCTGCCTTTCATTGGTGGGGCCCCTGAGGGCTCGCCTCAGTGGGTTCGGCTTCAGGAGGGATGGACGGCAAAGGCCCCACCCCTATCATGATTTTTCGATAGCCGTCCTCCCATTTGATTGTAGGGGCCCATTTGTCTAGCCAGGCAAGTCCCAGGATGATTGACTCTGCCATTTTTGGGGCTACTATGAATCAAATGAGTTCTGTGTGGATCCCTAGTTCCAATCTGACAAGCTCAGTGAGCCGTGTAGCAGGGGTGCCATCTATTAAGGTCCCATCTACTTGCTGAAAGCATATGGGGTGGCTTAAGAGGTGTGTCTTTATGCCTAGCTGCTCAACAATGGGGGAGCTAATTAAGCAATGGGTGCAGCCGGTGTCTATTATTGCTGCTACCTTTCCATGCACCCCTGTCTCTGGCACTGTCAGCTTGACTTTGACCACAAAGGGGTGAATGGTCCCACTTACGATTGGATCATCTTCGCTGCTGCTACTGCTAGCCAGCCCAGGTGGCAAGTCTTTGGTCGAGGTCTCTTCATTCTCTCCAGGGGGAGGGGAAGTCTTGACTGCCTGTGCAGGCAATTCTGCTGGCATCTGGGGGCTTTCGTGGGTCCCTTCTGCCTCTGGCTGATGTGGCAGGGTGCAATTGAGGAACCAGCACAGGTGCCAGACACTCCGCAGCTCAATGACCACTTGTCTGCAATGGTAGCATTTGATTACCCCTGTAGATTGAGCAAGAGGGGTTTCAGTGGGGTTTGTCAGAGGATGTCTAGCCAAAGACTTCCCTGGGGGCCTCTCAGCTGAGGGGTTGTGGCATGGGTGAACTTCCCTATCAAGAGCTACTGACATGGTATACCAATCTTGCAGTCGCTCTGGCACCCCCCCCCCCCCCGGATTCCACAGGCAGTTCTGACTTCTTGATCAATGGTTTCTTTAAAATAATGCAGAAGTATTTTGTCTGGCCAATGTCCAAGGTTCCCCACAACCTGCCTAAAGTCCCATACAAAGTCCTTTATGGGTCGATTTCCTTGACTCATCACCTTTATCTTGGCTTCACTCTCGTTGATCCAGTCTTGGTCTTCGAATCTGGCCCAGAGCAGCTCAACAAAACCTTCCACATCATTTAATTCAGCAACCCCCTGTTCTGTCCCTGTCCTCCACACACACAAACCCACACAGACAGTTGAGGGTTAAATAATTGGCACACACAAACAGTCCGTTATCAGAGGCTTGGCAGCTCTGCGGGAACCGGCTGCCAAGTTCTTTACTATAACAAGAAGGAGGGATGTTCCTCCACCAGATAACAAATGCAATACACACCGGCTGGGAAAAAACAGTCCAATTCACAATCCTTCAGCAGACTGAGGTTTTGCACCAAAGGACCTTGCAAAAATTAACTTTGTCTGTCACAGAATCTAAACTGCCACACCCCTCCTTTATATAGCCTGTGGGGTGTGGTCCAGTGACTCAGCTTAATCCCTGGCACGCCTCCTCTTCTGCTGTGATCGTTTAGCACGCCGACGCTGACGTGGGTCCAGCCACAACTTGTCTCCCTCATCACTCTCCGACCGATTGGAGACACCTGGCTCCGGGCCAATCTCCTCTCCTTTGGCCGACACCTGAGTAATTGTCAGAGAGGAGGGGCCGGGGGAGGGAGGCCTGGCCAGCTCCTCTCCTTCATGTTCAGAGCCTTCTTCGTCCAATACGATGGGCTCGGGGGTCGGAGCCACAACACCCCACATTATGCAGCTATCCAGTCAGCAGCATCTCCCTCATTCATCCCCTCCAAGATCGCAGATACCAAGTCACAATCTGTTTCATATTGCTTTCCATACTGATTTATATGAGCCCATACTTGGCTGAGGAAATAGGCCAGTTTGGTAGACTTACTGTCAAATGTCGCTCTAAACAGTGGTGGTGGGCTCTTGCTGGCGGAATCGCCATGATGACTGGAGGCAGGGTGAATGCGGGCAGCTGAACTGGAATCTGTGGTGATGGCGCTGCTGGCTGCTGGCTGCTGGCTGCTGGCTGCTGGCTGCTGGCTGCTGGATCAGATCCCATGGCAGTGCTGGGATCGTTGTGGCAAATTGGGCCCATGGTAATCCTGTAAGAGGGGGAGCAGCAGGCGCTGGTGTCCATTGGCACTGGACCCACCCCTGGCCTAACCTGAGGTAAAACAACTTCAGATCATCTGCCAGTTGTTGATTTCCTTCAGCCTGGGAAGGAGGCTTGCCATAATAGGTGATATTTTAAACAGTTTTCCATATGTTTGCTGGTTCATGTCAGAGTTTGTTGCAGAAATTAAATCCAGAAAGCACACATGATGCAGCAGGATTCATTAACTTTTTTATATACATAATAATACATGAAGATAAATGTACCATATAGATTCTTCTTTAACATAGAGCCTTGGTAGTACAGTGGTCTAAAGCACCCTGTTATTAACACCAGCTGCCTGCAATTATTGCAGGTTCGAATCTCACCAGGTTCAAGGTTGACTCAGCCTTCCATCCTTTCTAAGGTAGGTAAATTGAGGACCCAGTTTGTGGGGGCAATAAGCTGACTTTGTATAAATATACAAAAGTATGAAGGCAATTGCTTAGTGCATTGTAAGCCGCCCTGAGTCTCTGGAGAAGGGCGGCATATAAATCATTTTTTTTAAAAAAACGTAATATAAGTTACAAGCAAACACACAAGGCAGGAGAGAACAGTTAGTTTCATTTCAGCAGAGCAGACAAGTTGAGACTGGTTTCAGTTTCTCTGCACAGACTCAGAAGCCTAAGCCATGTCCAGACTTCTAGCTTTCTAAACAGCCTTCATTGGCTGAGCCTGTTACCATGCCTATTCATTGACTGACCTTGTTACCATGTCTCCATTCAGTCCCCATTGGCTGAACTATTCCAGTCCATGAATGTTCATAGTCTGACAGTTTGTTTGTTGAGAACTGATTTCTTAGCTTTTCAGAGTAGCTTCTTTTTGCTGCTCTGATCTCCCTTGTTAATACATTTCTGGCCTGATTGTACATCATTCTATCACCTTTCCTGTAGGCTTCCTCTTTCATACGATGTAGCTGCTTAAGTTTAGCTGTGAACCAAGGTTTATTGTTACTGTGTATTCGCAGGTTCTTGGTCAGTACACATAAATCTTCACAGAAGCTGTCATATGATGTTAGAGTATGTGTGAGTTCATCTAAGTCTGCAGAGGTATTTTTGAAAACAGTACAATCAGTGCTGTCAAGGCAGGCTTGTAGCTTTAACTTTGCCTCCTCAGTCCAGGTCCTCACTGATTTAATTGTTGATTTTGTGGTTTTAAGTCTTTGTCTGTAAGCAGGTACAAGGTGAATCATGCAATGAACAGAGTGTCCCTTAGTAGCTCATGGTGAGGACCGATCAGCATCTTTGAGTTTTGTGTAGCAATGGTCTAAAGTATTCTTGCCTCTAGTGGAAAAATTGACATGCTGAAAATATTTTGCAAGCTCTTTCCTTAAGTAACTTTTGTTGAAATCACCTAGAATAATGGCCAGTGAATCTGGGTATTTGGCTTCAGCCTCCATAATCTGGTCAGCTACAGTTCATAATGCCTTGTTTACACAGGCTTGTGGAGGAACATACACAGCAATTAGGAGAAATGAGAGCTCTCATGGAAAATAAAATGGTTTACAGTTGATAAGTAAAGACTCTAAGTTTTCATCACAGAATTTATATATTATAGTTATATCCTGAGACCAGCTGTTGTTCATATATATACATAAGCCTCCTCCCTTCTTTTTACCTGATGGGTCTGCAATTCTGTCTGCTCTAAGTATCTGAAACCCTAGTATATGCATGCTGTTGTCATGAATTTCCTCATTTAGCCAGGATTCAATAAAGCATAGGGCAGCTGCGTTGTAAGGATCGGAACTGCATCTGTTTAAAAGGAGTATTTCATCCATCTTGTTAGTAAGTGAACATAAATTAGTCAGAAAGATTGAAGGGAGTGGGATTTTTTTATTTCCCCTATTCCTTAGTCTATTCAAAATTCTCGCTCTTTTACCTCCTCGTCATCGGCGTCTCCTGCATTTGCTTTTGGTGATCCATAGCTTCAGGGAATTTGCTTCTTCCTGTGTTAGAATCTCTCTGCATTTGAAAAAACAGGGCGGGGGGGGGTGAAGTTACAGAAAGCAGCTCCTTAAAGAAACATTGCTTAATTCTTAGCAGATGATCTGTGAGTATGAAATCCATACAGAATTGCAGAGAATAATAAAAAATAAAGAAACAATTTGAGAACATTTCACTGAGGCAGCCGTCGGTGGCACCATCTTGGATATTTGAGATGCTATGTAGATTATCAGCAGTCAAATTGGGCAGACTTGTTGCCTTTCGCTGAGGTCACTTACAATAATGTGGTGCATATCAGCACCGGATTGATCCCCTTCCAAGTGAACTAGCAGCATGGAATTTGTCCCCTTGCCAGAACTGCTCAGGGAATCCCCCATATCTATGTCCTTCAATGAGTGGATGGATTCTCTGAAGCAAGGTTGGGAAAATACCAAACGAGCCTTGGTAATAATGGTAAAGACTTATAAAACACCAGCAGACAAACACCCCCTTCCCCAACCCCCCTTCCAAGTCAGTAGCAGAGTTTACTTATCTACAGAGTATCTAAGATTAAAGCTGCTGAGTAAGAAGTTAGGTCAGGGCTGCTACAGCAGAACTGAGTTGAGCTGTCAGTATAGGAAGGGGGAAGTAGAGATAGCTGGGGACCTGTAGCCTAAACAAAATTGTTTCTTCTGAGAACCAAGAACTTTCTTACCAGGTGCTGAGGAGGTGGGGACTATGACCAACTGACACTTGGACTGTGACCTGATTGGACCATGCATGGGAAGGGAATTTTTTTTTATTTTTTAACTAGGAGAAAAACCATGGGACTTTAGAGTCAGGTTTTCTCCAGATGTGCTAATAAATCATATAAATAATAAATCATATAAATCATATGATTTATCTAATAAATCTATACTGCCTGCCTTGGAGTTTTGATTCAGATGGGTGTGTTACTTGGAACTCTGAGTTCCATGAGTTATCTATACATACAAAAATCAGAATTGTAGAAGCTATGGTTTGTCAGGAGTCAATCTACATAAGCAAAGTTGAACATTGAAGAAACAAGATAGCAAGAGTATAGTACTGACACGTTTGAACTTTTGAGTTGGAGAAGACTCCCAAAAATATGGTGGACAGCCAAGAACACAAATGAATAATCAAATAAATGAGCCCAGAGATCTTAGTCTAAGCACAAATGACCAAAATCAAATTATTCTCCTTCAGACATGTTATGTGAAGACCCAGCTCCCTTAAAATTATCTATCAAATAATTAAATAATTATTACATTCATAGGCTAGCATAGGAAAGAATATAGATGTAGTTTGATCCATACTTTTCAGGACTCTGTTCTTTCTCTTTCAATTTAACATCTACATTGTCAGGGTGGCTTTCAAACTCTGTTCCCCTCCTGGGGTAATTGCACTTAATTAGAGGTGGATCATGGCATTTCCCTTGAAGTATCTGAAATAAGCTTGATAAGCAAAAATAAGCCTGAGATATATTCTAATAAACTCATTTTATTGTAAAGAAAATTAAAAAAAATCTTACTGGCTAATTAGTTACATTTTGGCAGTGTTCCTGCCGGACCTCTTGACAGGCAAACAAAAGAAGAATTAGAAGAAGAGGTGAAGGGGACTTCCGGTGTCGCCGCGATCTATCGCTGACGGCTTTTTGAAGACCGCCAGCCCAGCCGCCTGTTAAAGAGCCATTTCGGTAACAGAAACGGCTTGAAAAACTCCAAGACGTGAAGATCTTGTGAGGAGAGCCGGTGGCTGCAGGTAGAGTCCCCTGCGAGACCCCCAGAAAGTTTTTTTCACTTCTGGGGAGTTAACAGGGTGGGACTCCCTATCCAAGCCGCTGAAGGATGACTGGGAAACTCTGCTAACTGCAGATCAAGATAGCACGGCAGCATTACCAGCACCAAACAATAATAAAGAAGAATTGGGACTTCCTGCTAAATAGCAAGTATTAAAAGCTTTGTGAAACATTTGGAAGAATTATAGTTTCAAAGGCAAAGTAATTTGGAATTGAGAATGGGGAAAAAAATGGCGCTTGCTTTCAGTGGAGAGTAGCTGAAAGCGAAAGTAATTTGACTTGTGTATCTGGCTACATTCTAAAGTAACAAATCCGGCTGGAAGAGGGAGAAAAATAACTAAAAAAAAAATAGAAACAGTATCTGATTGTTATAGACCTGATTGAATCTGGAGAAACTTTTGGGAAGAGTTGCTAGAATTTGTACTGGAAAAGGAAGATCTTTAAGAGGCAAAATGTCAACAAAGCAAGCGGGGGGGATTCCCCCACTCACAAGCAGAAGCAACCTCAAACAGCGCAGCTGCAAACTCAGACAAAGGAAGAAGGCTCTCAGGATATTATTATTAAAGAAATTAAGAGATCAGAACAGGAGGTCAAAGGAATTATTCAAGAAAAATTTGAAGCAGTCAATAAAGATATTCAAACAGTAGTTAAAGGCCTGTCTGAGGTAGTGTTGCAGATTGATAAAAAAGTGGATAATCTTGCCTCAGATGTGGAGACCAAATTTAAAGAATCTGACTTAAGAATTACAGAGGTTGAAGAAATGACACAAAAAATTGAAAATGAGATTACCATGATGCAATTTCGGTTAATGGAATTTGCTATTAGACTCAGAGGTATAAAAGAGACCAGCAGGGAAGATCTTAGAAAAATTTGTGCTGATGCTTTAGCAGTTTTACTGAAGGTTGAACCTGATGAAGTCCTATGTAAGATTGACAAGGCTTACAGAGTTAACTCTCGTGTGGCAGTACAAAGGCAATTGCCCAGAGATGTGGTGATATATTTTACAGATAGGAGAATAAGAAATGATATTTTCCAAAATTCATTTGTTACTGCTGTTCTGGTTGATGCAGTTGAAATTGGAGTTTTCAAAGAATTACCACCTAAAATGCTAAGGGATAGAAAGGATTTTGGATTTTTGGTGGCAGAATTGAAAAAACAGCAAATACAATTTTTTTTTATTATAAAAGTTTTTATTGGTTAAAAATAAACAATATTATCGCTTACAATATGTGGAATTTTCATTATCAAAGATAATATATATTTTCTTTTTTCCATATACAGCAGATCTTCCCTTATTAAAATTTCAAATTTAACAACCGGATTTATACAAAAATATCAGTTCAGTATCCAGAGTAATATTAAACTTTACAAAAATAAGAGATATCATAAAAGGCACAAAGTAATAGATTCCTCCCACTTCGTCATTTCTTAGTTCTAGATCTCAAGGTTCTGGCCTTAGCACCCCCCTCCTCCCGGACCGCCACGGCCTCGCCCGCCCCCATTCCTTGATCATCTAGTACCTCCCCTTCCTCGGTTCCTGTATCTTCATCCTCTAGGAGGGTCTTATGTTGCTCCAGATAGGCCTGAGCCTCCGCCAAACTATTAATTTTCTTCCTACTGCCCTCCCAGAAAATCATCAAACCTTCCGGCATCAACCACCTGAAGCCAACTCCCTTAAGGTACAATTTATTTGATAAAAAATAATAATTTCTTCTTAATTCTCGTACCTGTCTAGGGATCTGCTTCAGAATGGTGACCTCCTTGCCCCTGTATATCAGCGCCCCCGATCTTTGAATTCTCAGTATTTCATCTCTCGTTTCCCTTCTCACAAATTTAATGTGGACCTCTCTTGGGACACTATGTAAAATTGCATATTGTGAGTTTACTCTATAAACTAGATCCATATGCCATCTCATAAAGTCCAAATCTCTTTCAGTAAATTTGCCCAACAATTTAACCATCACTTCTCGCAGATCTTCCTGGTCCACCTCTTCCACATTTTGAAACCTGAGAAAATAAGACATTCTATCCAGCTGCAAAGTTAAAATTACATTACCTCTCATTTCTTCCCTCTTCTGGATTGCCCGCACCTCCCCCTCCAAACCTCCCACCTTTTTCTTATTCTCCTCTGCCACCTGTTGAACAGCAATTAAATCTTTTTTCATAACTACAATTTCAGCTTTTATTTCCAATTGCCCTTTTTGCAGGTCATCAAATTTATCAAGTTTGACAAGCTTCTCATCCAACTTTGCCAATTTCTCCAAAATTTTTTCCATGTCACCTGCAGCTGGTCTTTGTCCTTTAGCCATCTTGCAATAATAAAGAATGAGAGGTCCTCAGGTAGGCACAAGCATCCAGAAAGGAGAAGTCTCTTAAAAATCAGCACTGTTTCCTCACGATCCACCAGAGGGCGCTCACAGGAGCAACGAGTCTGGCTTGTAGAGTAGGTCAAACAGGAAACCAGAGGTAGGTGATGTCATCAATTGTGTACGAAGAAGCAGGAAATCAGGCTCCGGCCATGACTCTCCCACAAAGAGAGGGGCCTCCAGCCTCCCTTCCCGAATTCCGCCTCCATCATTCTCCACAAAAAATCAGCGAGGTAAGAGGTCTCCTTCTTTTTCCCCCCTCTTTCTTGTCAGGCACGGTGCCCTTCCCAGCTACAAGGGGGGGGGAAACTTCGCCCCCCCCTCTCACTCGCAGGACGCCTCGTCACTTCACCAATCAAGGTCTCTCCTTTTCTACTTATTCTCCGGCCTGCATCCCTTCCTCTTCTGATCGCCTCTTTACCTGCTGCTTTAATTTCGATATACACCGGGTCCTACAGGCACATAGGCATGGAACGGCCTTGGGAATGGCCGCTGCATGCTACCCACACTCGCCGGAGCCTCAGGCACACCAGCATTGGCCGCCCAGCCCCTGGAATTGAGGCAGGGGACCCCTGGCGAGCCGCCCTTAACGGCGGATACCCCAAAACCAGGGCACCCGGCCCCGAGGGGCCTCCAGGCGGGGGGATTCAGATGCTGGGGCAAGAACTCACCCAGGCAGCGTCTGCTGCCATCCGGAACCGGAAATGATCTCCAGCAAATACAATTTAGATGGGATGCTCCAACAGGTATAATACTGAGGATACGAGGAGTGAGATACCGCTTAAATACTATTGCAAATGCAGAAGAATTTTATTATAATGTCTTGAGAGTGGGTTCTCCTCCTCCACGTACCTCTTCACCAATAGATAAGGATGTTGAATCACAGACCCAGTTGATCAAGAAACTTTGGCACAAATAAAACAGTCGCAAAAGGAGGCAAGAGAGGCACACGGAGCTGTAGGTGGCGTTGTGGTTGATTCTTTTGCTCCACTTGAAATCTCTCCTTTGGAAGAAACATCTAAAACTGTTACAGAGGAGGCGTTGGATCTTGAATTGAGAACATCTAAATTGGAAGAACAACGTATAACCAGAGCAATGTCCAGACAAATGAAGGAAGCACAACAACAAGAGCAATACAAACCACAATGAGCAAAAAAGGCTAAAGGAAAGGTGCAAACTGAAATCATGGGAGGAGCTAAACCGAAGATTATTTCTGTGGAAAAGGATATTCGGCAATTGCTCTCAAAATTTCAGACTGGATCAAATGACACTTAAATTCTTGTCTTGGAATGTGAATGGATTGAACTCTCCACAAAAAAGAAAGAAAGTATTTCACTATTTGAAGCAATTTCATAATGATGTTATTTGTTTGCAAGAAACCCATATAAAACTACAAGATCAGAAATATTTGATAAATTCAAGATTGGGAATGCAATTTGTCGCCTCAAATTCAGAAAAGAAGAATGGTGTGGTGATTTATATAAATAAAAGACTTTCAGCTAAAATTATAGAAGCAGATGATTGTGGAAGATATATAGCAATCGAACTTCTTACAGATAATGGTCCACCCCTGTTGGTTGGAATATATGCTCCAAACCAGCAACAGGAAAGTTTTTATAAGATGCTTCATTTAAAAATTTAGGAATACAATTATATAACTATTTTAATTATGGGGGACTGGAATGGAGTAATTCAACCTAGAAAGGACAAAAAAAGTATGGCTAAATTAGGGGCTAAGTTACCACAAGCTTTTTTTGAAATGCAAGAGGATTTGGAAATGAAAGATATTTGGAGAGTTCATAACCCAAATGAATTGGACTTTACTTTTTACTTGGACAGGCATAAATCCTTTTCCAGGATAGATTTCATTTTGTTAACTACTGATTTACTTCCTAAAGTAAAGAAGACAAAGATATTTCCAAGGACTTTGACTGACCACAGTCTGGTCTGGATGGAAATTGAGATGGGGAAAAGAGAAAGAAGATCTTGGAAATTAAACAAAAATTTATTTAGATATGAAAAAAATATAATTGAATTAAAAAGCATCTAAAGGAGTTTTTAAAACTGAATTTAAACAAAGGTACCCCTATTGAAATAGTTTGGGATGCAAGTAAAGCATATATGCAGGGGGTGCTGATTCAAATGAACTCTAAACATAGACAGAACCAACAGAAAAAGAGACTAGAGTTGGAAAGAGAGATAAAGAAAAAAGAGCAACAATTGATACAAAAACCAGCAGACAGAAAATTGCAAACAGTTATAAAACTTTTAAAGGATCAATTTCAAATGCTTTTAGCAGATCAAGCAGCAACTAATTTACAATTTGCAATGCACAATAATTTTACTAATGCTAATAAACCGGGCAGATGGTTGGCATATACTTTGAGGAAACAATTAACTACACGGACTATTGATGGTATTGAGTATGCAGGCAAAGAAGTTTTTCAACAAGAATCAATTAAGAAGGCCTTTTTTGACTACTATACCAAGTTATACACTAAAGATAATATACAGAACAGTTGTATAGATAAATATCTAGAAGGAAAAAGAGTTTCATTAGGTCTCATTACTCCAAAAGGAAAACTTGGATCAATTAATAACAGTTGAGAAGATTAGTTTTGCTATAAAACAATTGAAAATAGCTAAAGCTCCAGGGATGGATGGCCTAACTGCAGTTTATTATAAAACTTTACAAGCGGAAATGATTGAGCATCTTAAGGACTTATTTTGTAATCTACAACAAGGAGGAAAGATACCTTCCTCGTGGAAAGCAGCCTTTGTCTCATTGATACCGAAAGAAGAATCAGGTTCTAAGAAACCAGAAAATTATAGACCAATATCTCTTTTAAATACAGATTATAAAATTTTTGCAAAAGTGTTAGCCAACAGGCTGATGCCAGTTATTCAAGAGGTAATTCATCATGACCAAGTGGGATTTATCGAAGGCAGATATATGAAGGAGAATGTGAGGCAAATTATAGATTTATTGGATTATCTAGATAAAAATAAACAGTTCTCTGCAGCGCTGGTTTTTTTGGATGCAGAAAAAACCTTTGATCAAGTGAATTGGAATTTTATAATTAAGACTTTGGAAAAAATGGACTTGGGGGAGCGGTTTATACAGGTGATTGGAGCAATTTATCATGAACAATCTGCACAACTTATTATTAACGGAAGTTTAACATCCAATTTTAATATACAAAAAGGTACAAGACAAGGTTGTCCACTATCCCCATTATTATTTATTTTAACTCTCGAAGTCTTATTGAACATAATACGGGATTCGAACTCTTTGAATGGAATAGTCATAAGGCAAGAGGACTACAGAACTAAGGCATTTGCAGATGATCTGGTTGTTACCCTAACACGGCCGATGAAATCAATAATTCAGATGAAAGATATTATAGAAGAATATGGCATGGTATTTGGTTTTAGACTGAATCAGAAAAAAACTAAAATGATTGTTAAAAATTTGACAGAGAGCAAAAAAAAGGAACTGGAAAGAATGGCAGGTTTTGAAATTGTCTCAAAGGTCAAATATTTAGGAGTACAAATCGCAGATTCAAATACAAAATTGTTTCAAAATAATTATGAGGTTCTGTGACAAAAGATACAAAAGGATATGCAAACTTGGAAGAAACTGAAGTTATCTTTACTTGGAAGAATATCAGCAGTAAAAATGAATGTTTTACCCAAATTTATTTTCTTATTTCAAATGATACCGGTGCTCAAATCTGATAAACCATTGCTAGAATGGCAAAAAGGAGTGAATAAATTTGTCTGGAATGAAAAAAAACCGAGAGTGAAACTGAAAATTATGCAAGATACTCGTGAGAGGGGTGGTCTTAAACTTCCAAACCTTCGATTATATTATGAAGCAGCTGCATTGACACAAATAACTGATTGGTTTGGAAAAACTAAGACTGAATTGCTGAATATAGAAAGTCATGACCTTGTTTGGGGATGGCACGCATACTTATTTTATGATCACAAAGTGGATAAAGTGTTTAATAATCATATACTTAGAAATGCCTTGATGAGAATTTGGAAGAAGCACCAAACCAATTGGGATTATAAGATTCCGTTTTGGCTGGATCTTGCTGATACCATGTGGAATACAAATATTAAGTCACTCGGGGGGAGGGGTTATACAAAGAGCTACTTTATACTGAAGGGGGTAGATGGCAGTTGAAGACTTTGGAAATGCTGTTGGAAGAAGGGATTTCTTTGACTTGGTTGCAGTATAATCAATTGCAGATGAGATGGAAAGAAGATCAGCAAACTGGTTTAATGGAATATGAAGTGGAATTGGTTAGACAGATAAAAGAGACAGGTCCAATGCATATTAAGAGAGTTTATAATGTTTTGCTAGAAAGGGATTCAGAAAATGAGTTAGTTAAAGATTGTATGATTAAATGGGCACAGAATTTTTCTCAACCAGTTATGATGGATACTTGGGAAAAAATATGGGTTCAGAATGTTAAATTTACACAGTCACAGAATCTGCGAGAAAATTTTTATAAAATGTTTTATAGATGGCACTTAGATCCCAAGAAATTGTCTTGCATGTATCCTAATGTTCAACCAAAATGTTGGAGGTGTGAATGTTTAGATGCTACATATTATCATATTTGGTGGACTTGTAAGAAAGTGAAGGCTTTTTGGATAAAAATTTGGTGGGTTATGCAAAATGTTTTGAAGAAAAAAATACAATTTTCTCCGCAATTATTTTTACTAGGTATAGTTAAGGATTTCACACTGGGAGAAACAAAATTGATTTTGTATATGGTGACAGCAGCCATGTTGTTGATTGCTCAGTATTGGAAGAATGATGCCTTACCGACTGTGGACCAATGGACTCAGAAGATGGCTGGATTTGTGGAAATGGCGAAGATTTCAGCTTTCTTAAAAGATCAGATGCTTGAGAATTATATACAGGAATGGAAAAAGTGGATTGATTATATACAGAATAAATATCAGACTAGAAAATATTATGTAGCTTTTAGCTGAGAGGGATTGATGGATAAGCTAGTAAATAGAGAAAAAGATATGGAAGGGATGAATAACATATATATTGTTTGGATCTCGGCCTGTCATCCCGCCCGAGCTTGCTGCAAAAAAACGACTCCACACCTTGAGAAGGAGTAGCCAGAACTCTTTACTGGAACACACAAGCAACAAGGCAAAGTAACGAACAAGCCGGAAAAATTAATAAAGTCAGCGCTACAGGAGGCAGCCAGGTGGCGCTATATATAGGAACTTGGCATAAAGCAAACCTAACATCCGGCAAATAAAAGAACCTCGGGACATTCCCCTCCCTCCACAGCTGTTTGGCAGTACTGCACCTCTGTTCAAGTCACAGAAGCGCGTTTAGGAAAACGTTAACAGCCACGCCTCCCTGCCGTTGTCTCTGCTGCTACTGGCTTTGTTTGTAGCTGCCTCCTGCTGTGAAGTGTCGCTGTGAGTGTCGCTGTAAATCTGTAAGTCCGACAGCTCTGGCTGTGTTCTGCCTCTTCTAATCTCCGTTCCCCCCCCCCCGTAAGTGATGGCGAGCCTGTTCGCGGCTCGACAGTCGGCTCCTCTTTCACCAGGACCCACTCTGGAAGAGGCAAAACAAACAGATTAATTTATAAGTAAGGTTAGATATTACAGGCCCAGCCTCCCTGGATGGTGACGGTGGTAACATCGAACCAGGCGCTCGGCCTGTACATCCGACGCAACCACCCATGAAGCTTGAGCTAGCGGGTAGCCCTTCCATCGTACTAAATATTGAAGCCTTCCTCTACGGATTCGAGAATCCAATATTTTATCAATCTTGTAGTAGTCAGCATGGCTAGGTCCTGGAGGGATAGGGCTGGACCCTACTCTGTCTACGGACATGGGTTTTAAAAGACTGCAATGGAATACGGGATGTATCCGACCAAGTAGCCTGGGTAAGTGTAACTTGACTGTCACTGGATTGATAACCTGTGTAATCGGAAACGGGCCTATGTATTTCTACTAGCTTTCTACTAGGTAGGTGTAGACGTAGATATTTGGTGGATAGGAAAACCCGGTCCCCGATTGCAAACGATTTGGGGTTTGTTCGTTTCCTATCTATATATGTTTTGTATTCCTTAGCTGCTCGTCTAAGTGTCTCCTTTACGGTTTGCCATGTTTGTTGGATTCTTCTAGCCCACTCCTGGGGTGTGGTGGGGTTTGACGATGGCGGCTCGACTTCCGGTATGGCATAGAACTGCTGGCCATACACTATCTGGAAAGGTGACAGTCCAGTGCTCCGATGACAGATGTTGTACGCTACTTCGGCGAATGGGATAAGAGCCGCCCAATCTGTCTGTTGGTAACTCACGTAACAATGTAAAAATCTCTCTACGGTGGCATTAGCTCTTTCAACTGCCCCGTTCGTGCTGGGGTGAAATGCCGAACTCAAACCTTGCATAGATCCTATACGCTGAAGAAACCCTCTCCAGAATTTCACCGTGAATTGAACTCCCCGATCCAATATGATACGCTTTGGAACTCCGTGTAACCGATAGATGTGTTTCACGAACATATCGACTAGCCGGAGAGCGGACGGAAGACCCCGGCAAGGAACAAAATGTGCTTGCTTGGAGAACAAGTCCACGACTGTCCATATTACGGTATATCCATTACTGGAAGGGAGGTCCACAATAAAGTCCATTGCCAGTTCCTCCCAGGGTCGGCTCGGATCTGCTACAGGTTGTAAGAGTCCTATAGGTTTCCCAGACCACGGTTTGGCGGATGCACAGACAGAACATTTCCTTACGTACTGCTAGATCTCTTTCCGCATTTTAGGCCACCAAAATTGGCGTCTCACTAAATGAAGGGTTTTTAGAAACCCGAAATGGCCTGCTACTTTCTCATCGTGGCACCGTCGCAACACTGTTGACCTCAGTGTTGGTGGAATGTACATCCTATCACCAAACCAGGCTAAACCATCTCGTAAAGTCAGTGCCGCCCGGTTTTGTGCCATCCACGTATCTTGTTGAAGCACCGTTTGTAGTTCGTGTAGGAATTGCGATTCCATATGCAATGCGGCGGCCGCCCCTGTAACAAGTGTTGTAGTGGCTGGGATTAAAGACTCCACCACCTCCTCCCGTCGACTATGGTACTGTGGCATCCATGAAAGGGCGTCAGCCAAGAAGTTTTTACCTGCTGGGATGTGTCATAGTTGAAATCAAAACCTCCGGAAATACTGCGCCCATCTCAGTTGTTTAGGAGACAGACGCCGTGGTGTCTGCAGAACCTCAAGGTTTTTGTGGTCTGTCCAAACCTCAAACGGCTTTGCTGCTCCTTCCAAGAGATGACGCCATGTTGTGAGAGCCTACCGTACCACGTAGGCTTCTTTCTCCCATATTGCCCAGCTTCATTCTGTCACACTGAATTTCTTAGATGTGTAGGCACAATGGCGCATCTGACCTTGTTGGTCTTTCTGTAGCAATATTGCTCCTACCGCTACATAGCTAGCGTCCACCTGTACTATAAATGTCTGTGTTAAGTCAGGATGTTGTAGGATTGGCTCCTGAACAAAAAGATGCTTAAGCTGTTCAAAAGCCGTTTGGCATGAGGCAGTCCAAGGCAACTTTTGTGTGGGCTTGGCCCTCCCTCTGATGGACTTGGTGTGCAACAAGTCTGTCAATGGTAATGCAATGGAAGCAAAGGCTGGAACAAATTGACGATAAAAATTAGCGAAGCCTAAAAAGCTTTGAAGTTGTTTCCTGGTTTTGGGGGGTTGCCATTCTATGATCATCTTCTCTTTATTTGGGTCCATCTCTACCCCCTCCGCCGATATCTGGTACCCCAAATAGTCTATTTTTGTTTTATGGAACTCACACTTAGACAACTTCATGAACAGCTTTGCCGCTAGCAATTTCTCTAGCACCTGCTGAACCAACGCCGTATGTTCTGTTATATCCCGTGTATAAATTAAGATGTCATTGAGATAGACAAGAACGCCTTGGTATAAATGTTCATGTAACACCTCGTTGATGAGTTGCATAAACACCGTAGGGGCGCCTTGCAGTCCGAATGGCATAACTCTATATTGGTAACTGCCCAAAGGACAGTTGAACATAGTCTTCCATTCGTCCCCTGGTTTTATTCGCACACGGTAATAAGCTTCACGTAAATCAAGTTTAGTGAAGATCCGCCCAGTAGACAGTGCAGCCAGTAGATCTTTCATTAGCGGAATCGGGTATATTGGCTCCACACTGATGACATTCAAGCCATGAAAATCCACACGAAGGCATAGCCCTCCATCTTTTTTCTCATGGAAAAACACAGGTGCTGCCATGTTCGCCCTACTGGCAGTGATGAACCCTCGTTTTAAGTTTTTATCTATATACTGTCGCAACTCCGCTAATTCTGGTTGGGTCATGGAATACATATGAAGTTTAGGGAACGTGGCCCCAGGCAGTAACTCGATGGCACAATCGGTGGGTCTATGGGGCGGCAATGCTTTGCATTCCTCCTCGTTAAACACTGCTGCCAGATCGTGATAGACAGCCGGATACAATTGTTGTGTTGACCCTTCCACCGACCTATAACTCTCCTCCCTGGCCTCTGCTGGTTGGGAAGCACCTCCTATATGGCCTGAGTTCTGTGCTGCTGACCTCAGCGGGATTTGTAGTTTCCGAAACCCATCCTCCCACCAAATGTGTGGCTGACACTTGTCTAACCAGGTAAGACCTAGTATAACGGGCTCTATCATATGATCCACAACAATAAATTGGATGGTTTCTTGATGGTCCCTAATCTCCAGGAACATTGTTTCAGTAACCTGTGTGGCTGGAGCCCCCCCCCCCCAGCAAGGACCCGTCCATTTGCTCGAATTTCACCAGGTTCTGTAATGGCCTTACTTGCACCCCCAAAGCAGTTGCCACCGTTTTGCGAATAAGACAGCGGGTATAGCCTGTATCCACCAAAGCCCCATACTGTAGGCCAGTCGGACACTTACGATTACGAAGAACCACAGGTATCACAAAAGGACATACAGACTCGCTCACCATAGGATCTTCTGGGTCCTCATCATCGCTATCTCCCGACACTACAGGAAACTTACTCGCAGACGACGCCGAGTTGTATTTTTGCGCCTTCCAGACTTCCTGTTGGTCTGTGGACCCTTGGACAGCTTGGGTTTGGTCTGAGGTTATGGCACGTCCTGCTCCTTTAGGAACATCCCCCATTCTTGCCGCCTGTGGTTTGGATTGGGTACGAGGAACTGGAAGGAGACAATCCGCTGCTCGATGACCCACTCGGTTGCAACGGAAACACCGGAATGATGGCTGTGGCATTCTAGCAACCGGAATGACGGCAGATGGACGATCTGAATGCCAGACCACTGGGACGTTGTCTTGCACCACCTCAGATGGCACCTTCCTTTGACTAACAAAAGAGTCCACTCGAGGACGAAATTCTCGAAGGGAGATGTCCAGCTCTATGGCGGCCTTAAACCAGATGGACAAGCGAGGCGGCAACCCGCGATAGGCGCAAGCCTGCCTCAACTTGCGGTCCAGCCCCATTCGAAATTGCTGTACCAGCATACGTTCTGGCCAGTCCACCAGACAACTGGCTAATTTGCGAAAACTTTGCACATAATCCTTCGCAGGCGAGCCTTTCTGCCTAAGCGCCACCAGTTCTCCCTCCGCCACTTGAACACTCGACTCATCTTCAAACACCACACGCAGAGCTTCCAAAAATCTTCCCATGTCCACAAGTTCACAGGCATGATACCTATGTAACCCAGCCACCCAGTCTGCGGCATCTCCCATTAACACCGCCGTTATATCCACGATCATGGCCCATTGCAAAGCATACAGGTGGCAAAAACCATCAAGGTGGTTGAGAACCTGACTCAAGAACAGAGCCACTCGATCTGAGCTGCTGTCAAACGAAGCCTGTAATGGAGGTGGACCCCATTGATAGGGAGGTTGACCCCATTGAGGTGGAGGCAACCACGGACCTTGCCCCGGGGCCCATGATCAGGCACTCGACGCCGATCCCCTATGTCTCTTCTTGCCGGTGGGCAGACCCTATCCCCCTGCCCATGATGGGTTCTCTGCTCCACCCCCACATCTCTCGTAGGTGGTGGTAGTCCAGGAGCCCAGTCCCTTACCGGCCCCTGAGCTGGTCTCAAGTCCCAGGTTTCCGTTTCCACCCAGCCTGGCTCTTTGTGGTCTCTTCCCAGCTTAGGGCTCGCCAGCCGAAATTTCACCTCCGGGCTAGCCCCTGCCGTGACCCTGTGCTGCCAAGAAGTACCCTGCATTGACTCCACCCCTGTGGCCCAGGGTTGCCAGGAGGGAGCATCCCTGAAGCTCCCTTCTCCAAATCGATCCCGCAGGGCATCCAAAGCACTTGATCCAGATGACAGCAATCCCCAATCTGTATCATCCTCCTCCATCCAGCGGTGCTCTCTCCATCCCCTGAACGCCGGCCCAACAAGTGATGACTGCGAAGATGGTGCTTCCACATGCGTGGAACCTGGCCACCACTCCCCCTCACCGGTCTGCTCCGAATAGCCAAGTCCTTTTCCAACTGCCTCAATGGCCACCCCCTTTTCGCAGACGTCCTCTATGTGCTGCCGCTGCTTGGCGCGCACCATGGGTTGGTCTGTAGGGGCACTCAAGGGGTCCTCCGTCTCTCCAAGCACCTTTTCAGCCACGGCCTCACCCAACGCTGGCTCCAGCAAGCCTGGCTCCGTCCCCTCCGCCATCCGGACTGCCACCCCATAGAACAAGAAACTAACAGATAGTGTATGAAGGGAACGCTGACTTTCTCTCGGCCTGTCGTCCCGCCCGAGCTTGCTGCGAAAAAACGACTCCACACCTTGAGAAGGAGTAGCCAGAACTCTTTACTGGAACACACAAGCAACAAGGCAAAGTAACGAACAAGCCAGAAAAATTAAAGTCAGCGCTACAGGAGGCAGCCAGGTGGCGCTATATATAGGAACTTGGCATAAAGCAAATCTAACATCCGGCAAATAAAAGAACCTCGGGACATTCTCCTCCCTCCACAGCTGTTTGGCAGTACTGCACCTCTGTTCAAGTCACAGAAGCGCATTTAGGAAAACGTTAACAGCCACACCTCCCTGCCATTGTCTCCGCTGCTACTGGCTTTGTTTGTAGCTGCCTCCTGCTGTGAAGTGCTGCTGTGAGTGTCGCTGTAAATCTGTAAGTCCGACAGCTCTGGCTGCTTTCTGCCTCTTCTAATCTCAGTCCCCCCCCCCCCCGTAAGTGATGGCGAGCCTGTTTGCGGCTCGACATTGGAATTATTAGCATTGCATATAGTGGAAGTCAAGGGGGGGTGGGAGGGAAAAGAGTGGTGGGGAGAATTAGGGTGGGATTGGGAGGGAATTATATTTTATGTATATGTATTTTTATAATGTTGGGGTAGGGTGGGGGAAAAAAGGGGGAAAATTTGTATGTGTAAAACTTTTTCAATTAAAAAAGAAGAAGAAGAGGTGAAGGAATGTTGACATGCGCAGTTCGCTTAAAGATAAGAAATTCTGAGCATCTACGGTAAGTCTTACAGTTCAAAAAAAGCACAGCTGGCAAATTAAAAAACTCAGTGACATACATGAAGCTACTGAGTGAGGTGATGCATCTGTTTGGGGTGAGATATCATATGTGGACAACACTGAACTCAACTCTCAAATCTATATCTCTACCTCAGGCCCCTTAAATGAAGCTGTCAACTTCAGAATTGGTGTTGGTCAAAGTCATGCTTACTTGCACTCCATTTCTTAGTTGCTTGTGGGTGGGGGGGAGGGTGCCAGCATGGGAGGAAACATGGAGGGGGTTTGAGGAGTAGGGTGTCTTGCCTAGCTTAATGTAACAGCAACCAGACCCAGTTCGGAAGCAAGGTCATAATGTCAAAAATTTGCTGAGACCGGACCAAGGGAGAAGTTACTACAGATTAACCTACCTGATCAAGAACACTTGGAGGGGGCAGGGAGTTGTCATCCTTCTTAGGTCACTGAAGGGCAGAAGTCCCATAGAGCTAGCTTCATTTCACTAAGTGCTGATGCTATGTACCAATAAAGTCTATTGAATCTGTCTGGGTCAATTGGGCCAGGGGTGGGTTCTAAATTTTTTTTACTACTGGTTCTGTGGGTGTGGCTTATTTTGTGGGCATGGCTTGATGGTCATGTGACAATTCTTTAGGATTTATCAGAGATACTTGTCTACCAGGCTTTTAACTGCTTGCAGAGCTGTACCAGTCTACTCATTTGTTTTTGGAGGCACTGGTCTACCCATTTATTTTTGGAGGCACCAGTCTACTCATTTGTTTTTGGAGGCACCGGTCTACTACCACACTGCCTTTTAACACTGATCAGCTATAGGGCAGCTCTTTGAAGCCCCTCGGCAAGAGTTTAAACAGGGTTTTTTTCCTTCTAGCCAATCAGCTGGGACTCAGGAGGCAGCAATAGATTGGGGGTGGGGCCAAATAAAAGGTAAGAATAACGTGGGGGCGGGGGGTCAGAACTGGTTCAGTGATGTCATATCGTCACCACTACCAGCTCGGCGGAACCGGGCAGAACCGGGAAGAACCCACCACTGAATTGGGCTCATTGGAACCATGACAGATGCCATGGGTGTCCTATCCCAGTATCTGGGGACTATTGGGAGACTATATGGGGATGGAACAGATTCCAACTCAACTCTTGCAGGATGGATTGACTGTGGATATTTGGACCATCACACCCCTGGAGGCAAGGATCTTTGGTTCTAGATGAGGTGGCACTGCAGAAAACAGATTTGATGCATAATTGGGAAGTCCTCCTAGACTCGCAATACTCCTCAAAGAGCAGTTGACATATCCAGGAAGGCCTTTGCATACCATTGAATGGTGCGCCAGTTGTACTTATACATGGAATAGGAGGCTCTCTTCACAGTAATTCATCCCCTTGTGACCTCCAAATTAGACTACTGTAACATATTCAACATGAGGCTGATCTTTAAGACCATTTGAAAACTTCAACTAATGCAGAATGCAGCCTCATGCATAGTAACTGGTGCTAGATATACAGCACATGTAATGTAATCACTACTACATGAACTGCACTGGTTACCAGTATGCTTCCAGGTGCAATTCAAGATGCTGGTGATTATCTATAAAGCCCTACATGACTTGGGACCAGGGTACATGAGGGATCACCTTTTTCCAAGAGTTTCTACTTGTCCAATTAGATTAAGTAGGTTGGGCATGATGCAGATGCAGACTAGAAGATCAGCTTTTTCTGCCACAGCTCCTTTTCTGTGGGACATACTCTCTCTTTGCTTTGTGTTGGACTCTGATAGTTATCCTCCTATCCTAGCCTCATCCATAATTCTATCTTTCTGAATCCAATTACTGGTGTTAAGATTACAAGTTTATGGGTTCCAATTGTCAGTTTACAAAGCAGCCCTGGGATTTCCCCAAAAATCATAGCCTATCCGCTATGAAGGATTGACTTCTTGCCTTGACTAGGGGATGTCTTCAGTGTTCTAAAGTTGTTCGTAATATGTTGTGGCTTTTATTTCTCTCATTGATTCTGCTTATAAGAGAGCATCTTAGGTGCCTTTGAAGTCATTAAAGATTTAGTCCCCTACTGAGTTGTTAAAATGTCATTTATTTTAAAATATTGTCTCTGATGTGAACTGGGAAGACTAAATTAAATTTCAAGTCAGGAGAAATCCTTAAAATTGTCATTGCACAATATTTTCAAATCCAAATTATTCTTAAAAGCAGAATGTGTTTCATAATCCTGTACTTCTCTTACAAAATACAGTAAGGTAGAGAGTAGAGTAGTGACCAAAACTGTTAAAATATCATTGCATATATAAAAAATTTATAGCCGGACCATGCTGGAAATAAGACTTTCAGATCTAACTACTGTTTTACAATGTTGGCCAAAAGTTCAAGGATCAAATTAAACCCTGGCAAGTGCCATATTGCAACTTAAAAAGAAACTACTCTACTGCAGGAGTTGAAATATTAAATATCAATTCCCTAAACTAACTTTTGGGGATAGAGATAGCTAATCATCACTTGCTTTAAAAATTTAATCTGAACTAAATCAGATAATATTTCTGGGTAACAGATGCCATTCAATTCTTGGCCATCTCCCACAAATCGATTAATAAAAGTAAAATGGCTGCTGACTTTCTGAAACTTATAGAAAAGGGAGAAAACATTTATTATTATTTGGTTGATAGTTAAACTCCACTCTCTTCTGTGATTATTTCATAAACTAAGCTCTGTTGATGTTGTTGCTTCAAACAATATACCAGAAACTTAATGGCTTTGTCTATGGAATCCCAATACTTTTAATAGCTTTCTCAGCACATATTTAATAACGATCCTATGGCCAGTCAAACCTGCTGTGGTGTTGACTGCCCAGGTTGATTTCACATGCTGTTCTTTTTACAATGTTGTCTGCAAAAGGATCATCTTTTGTTTCTACTCCTATTAATAATGCTAAATGTTTCAGGTCAGCCTGATGAACTTTAGGCTGACTTTGTTCCATCAGATAAGGAAGATTCTCTTCCATAATTGACCAGGTTTTGTATAATAGTGGTGGATGGACTGAACAAACAAATAAACAAAAAACATTTAAAATACAAATAATTGGTAAATATCAATAATTACTAATTATTTGTATTTTAATAATACAAATTTAATACAGTAATAATCTGTAATTAATACTTGAGATATTAAGTAAATAAATATGGGGAAAGAATGAGAATATGTGAATTTATAGTGTAGTGTAGTGTAGTGTAGTGTAGTGTAGTAAATATAGTATAGTATTTATAGTATAGAATGGAGAATGTCTTCCACACTGAAATGTAACAAAAGCTTTATGTGCACGCAGGTACACATACACACAAAAACACACACAGAAAGAGTAAAAAAAATCACACAACTAAAATTGCTCATTTAACTGTATTTCAAGGAAAAATTGCCAGGTTTTACTTCAATGCATTTTTAGAGTCTGGTAGATAGCAATTTATATAAAGAAAGATAAAGTGATAGCACATGGTGATGTCAGGTCATTGGCCAGTTGTTGAAGATATCCAGAGCAGTAGATGGAAATGGCATTATATTGCTGCTGACCTGTTGAAATGACATACAATAATAGGTTAATCAAAGTGAATTTAACATTTTTTCTACCCCTCCAAAACATATTTTCTCTTTGTCATGTCAATGCCTTGCAATGCTTTGTGAATGCAAACAGTATCAGGAAAATTATCCCAATCTACATTTGTGGCATTTCTATTAAGGAAGGATTTTCTTACGCTCTACAGCAAACTTGAAATCCACAATCCAATTGTCCAAGATAGTAGGTGTTAGCAGGACAGGGTGGAGGATAGCATGTCCCTGATTGTTGACTACAAAGTACACCGGCACTCACTGTGAAAAGGAAAAGAGGAGACAGATAAATGATGAGTAAAGATACTTTACTATTTGCATACATTTCTCTTTCTATGAACCACCCCTGTTGAGAATTCCTGTGCTTTCAAGCAGTTCATCTGACCAGATGAATCGGTTTCCACTGCTCCCCCTGCAATAGCCCAAATAAATCACAAATCAAGCCAAGTCTCAACTCTGGCCAGAGTATAATTGGCCGGCAGGTGTGTACCTATTGAGGCAGTTGAGAGGAAACAATCCGCTTCATTACAAAGGATATCTCTTTTAATATTTCTCTCTTCCCACTATTACAATGAATTCTTGACTGCTAAGAAATAATCTTGGGTTACAATGGCTGTCTCTAGTAGGTGTTTTGGATGGAGATGTTTTGGGTAAAAATGGATAATTTTGATCATTAACTTTGCAGATGACACCACTATACTGGGTCTTAATATAGGTGGAGATGAAACAGCGTACGGGGGGAGGTTCAAAAACTATCCTCATGGTGCTTAAAAAAACAACCTGCACCTGAAAAACAGCAAGATGAAGGAGATGGTGTTGGACTTCCAGAGGAAGTGAGGGGAACCTGACCCACTTTACATGTGTGGAGAGAGTCTCATCTTTTAAATTCCTGGGAGTCCATCTCAGCGAAGACCTCACCTTGAAAAACAACATGTTCCAGGAGGCCAGGAAGGCCCAATGGAGACTCCATTTCCTTAGGGTCTTGTTTAAAATAAGGGTGGAACAACAACTGATTATCTCCTTTTACCGGTCCACAATAAAAAGCATCCTCACTTATCGCATCATGGTATGGCATCCTGGCTTGACAGCCATGGCTAGAAAGACATTACAGAGGGTGGTGAGCACAGCACAAACATCATGGGCTGTCCTCTGATATCACTAGATGAGATCACTAGGGCTCGTTGTGTTAGAAGAGTCAGGAAAATTCTCAGGGACAACTCTCACCATGGTCACCACTTCTTTACCCTCCTACCACCAGGAAGGAGGTATAGAAGCATAACCAGCTTCACAAACAGGCTGAAGAACAGCTTTTATCCATAAGCTGTCAGACTCCTGAATGTGAAATAACATCATAACTACATAGTACAATGGACTTGCAGGGCCGGCGCAATGTGTAACATATTCACACTGGTGCAATAGGACTCGGTGTTTGTTAATATGATTTATTGGGTTAGGGATTTTCTGTCTTCACTGTGAGTTGTATTGTGTTGGGGAGGTGCAGTGAGGAAGCTCAACCAATCTCATTGTACATATGTTGTGCAGTGACAATAAAGATTATAATTATTATTATTATCTTTATTCATTAAATATGAAACTCAGTCAACTGAACATTCAAAAATGCATCACAAATACCATTGACTGGTGCTAATGGTTGATACGGGTTGCTGCCAGTGTCCTAGGTATCAACCAAGTACCTTCTTAAGATGTACAATGTTCCAAGTAGCACAGTTTTTTGCAGTTTCACTGGTGTATTATTATTATTATTATTATTATTATTATTATTATTATTATCATTATTATTATTATTATCATCTCTTTTATTCATTAAACATGAAACTCAGTCAACTGAACATTCAAAAGTGCATCACAAATACTATTGACTGGTGCTAATGGTTGATACAGGTTGCTGCCAGCGTCCTAGGTATCAACCAAGTACAGGAAAGTTGTATTTTTTACATAATGACCAGTGGATTAATTTAGCAACTTGGTCATATCTATCTTTGTAATCAGTTTGTGCGATTTTGCTGCGTTCACATATTAAATGTGAAACAGTTTCAACTTTGTTGTTCCAAAGTCAGCAGTTTGGTTTGTCAGTGGATTTTTGTATCTTTGCTTTCATGGCATTAGTTTGTAGTGCTTGTTCTTGAGCAGTGAGTATTAAACCTTCCATTTCTTTTTTGATGGTTCCCATCTTAAGCCATGCCCATGTAAAGTTGTCATCACATTTTCCTTCAATGTTTTTCAAGTGCTGTCCATGCAAAACTTTGGTTTTCCATCTATTTAATCTGTCATCCCGCTATTTTTCCTTATATTCTGCCTTTGTTTCTGTTGTTTTTATAATTTTCTGTTTTCACAGCCTGTAGTAATTTTTCTGTACTTTCATTCACATAATAATTCAAACTTCATTTTTCTTTTTCTACAGTTTGATGGATTTGCAATAGTACTCTCCCTCAGGGGTGAAATGTTCCTGGTTCGAACCGGATCCCCTAATCAGGTAGCGATGGCGGCGGGTGGTTCGGAGAACTGATAGCAAAAATCCCTGCCCCCCCCCAATGCCCAGCTGAGCTGCGCAATCATCAGAGGCTTTTTTAAATATTATTTTTAAAAGCATTTTTTCTACAATCTCTTCGGCCAAAAAAATGCTTTTAAAAGTAAAAAAAAAAAAGCCTCTGATGATCATGCAGCTCAGCTGGGATCGTCAGAGGCTTTTAAAAGCATTTTTTCTACAACCTCTTTGGCCGAAGTGGTTGTAGAAAAACTGGTTTTAAAAGTAAAAAAAAAAAGTTGGCCATGCCCACCCAGTCACATTACCCCACCACCAAGCCATGCTCACAGAACTGGTAGTAACAAATTTTACATTTCACCACTGCTCTGCCTTCTATTTTTCATGGCAGGTACAACCTGTCGATGTCACTTTGTGAATGTAAAGCATGGTACATATTCAAAAGATTTTCCTCTGGATTTTCCTATCTTTGCTTAATTTACAAAACATTTCCACTTCTGCTCTTTTTTGCTCTTAAAAGACTACACATATGTAGCTAGTTATGACTTACATGAGCAACCTTCAGGATATCCCAACTGTCAAAAAAAACATTAGAGAAAAATGGGAAGAATACACCAGTTTTGAACTGAAAGAGAAGCACATTGGGTTGTTCACTTAATCCTCGAGAGTCAAGCTTTTTTTAAGGGAGTATGTTGCTTCCTCTATTAAGAAAATAATGATAAGTACTTGGAAAAAGAGAATTTCTCTGCTTCAAAATATTTCCATTTCCAAATAAGTATAAGTTAAGTCACTTGATGATTATAGTATAAACATTTTCCTTCTTTACTCAAAAAACCCCCCATAAATAGAATAGTGAATCAATAAATTGGTTTTTCCTTCTTGACACATATGTCATATTGGATATCTAGTATTAATTAAGAAGAAAAATCAGTGACATATTTTTCAGATGTTTGGAAGTTCAGATTGTCAATATGCCAACTCTCGTAACTATTTTTAGAGCAAAAAAAGGTCCTAATTGTTGAGATATTTCTAGCTAAAAGATGAAGATTTAATTTAAATTCCTTAAACGTGTACAAATTTTGGCCCTAAATTGAATGATAGACCCAAGAAATTTTTAGTAGATTACACTGCCTTAAGATGATCATACTTGTTTAGAACAAGAATTATCAGTCCTTTCTAAATTTGTTTTTTTGTGTGTGTGGTTTTTTTTTAATTAAATTTATATACCGCCCTACTCCCGAAGGACTCAGGGTGGTGAACAGCCACAGAATAAAACATTTACATTCGAAAATTTAAAATAGAATAAAAGCGAATTAAATAATTTGGCTGAGACAAATTTAAAATACCTGATAATTTAAAAAACAAATTAAAATTTACATTTAACAGGGGAAAAGATTTAGGCCAGGCCAGCTTGATGAAAGAAAAATCTTAAGCGCGCGACGGAAGGTGCACAGATCCGAGATCATCCGTATCTCCAGGGGGAGCTCGTTCCAGATCGTAAGTGCCCCCACAGAGAAGGCTCTCCCCCTGGGGGCCGCCAGTCGACATTGTTTGGCCGATGGCACCCAGAGGAGCCCCTCTCTATGGGAGCGTACTGGCCGGTGGGAGGCTATTGGTGGTAGCAGGTGGTAGCAGGCGGTCCCGTAAATAATTAATAAATTAGTTTTTTACCTGATTCAAGAAGTAACACAAGGAAAAGGCATGCGAAGAGCACATAAAAGATCTTCATGTTGGAATTGGTACTGGATCAAATCTAACTCCTGGGACAGGACACAACACACTTATTTATAGAGCTATAATGATTACATCACATTGCCTCACTGAAATTTTGTAAGTATTCCAAACAGTTATGTTTACTTTTCTTACATAAGGTATCTTTCTTCTTTAGAAATACTTCTGTGGATTTGCTTTAAGATTTAATTGAATGGTTAATTATTTACCTCCAGCAGTTCAGAAAGATAATGCTTAGCCAGATTCAACAGTGGTGGGAGTTTTGGAAGTGCCACGATACAGTTTAGAAGTATAGGAGAGAAATTCTGGACCTTCCATTTCTTGAGCCCCTAAATATAAAAATGTGTTCACTTCCCCTTTGCTGTTCCTGGGAATGCATGAATTTCTTTGCTTTGATCATCTTATTCTGCTTGATCTTCTGTAAAACATTAGCTTGATTGATTAATTTAGCATAATGCATATAATTTTGGTCTCTGCAAATGAACACATTGTGAACTTGGAATGTATGGATAATCTGCTCAATTGAGCAAGAGTCAAAATGGGTTACAGCAAAAATCTGAAATAAAATGAAATAAAATGAAGAAGCAACATTAAAATAAACAGCTATTGTAACAAATGGAGCAACAGTGTTTTAAAAACAGTTCTGAAATACAATATCTCTCATAGCTAATATATACTGAGATTGTTTGTAAAAGGCAGGTTAAAATTATTTTCTGAAATAATGAATATAATTGTAGGCAACTGAAACTGAGGATGAATGCCATGGAAAAAGATGGCAAATGAGAAGGCATGTCTCTATCACTCCTAAATATGAAACATCCTTCCTCATCTCTTGATAGGGCAAAGGGCTCTGGGAAAAGACCATTCCAATGATACATAGGTCTTAAGTGTGAGAAAGCCTTAGATCAAGACAGAACATTTGAACTAGGTCTCTATCTCCAACCTTCTTTTATTGACAATATGGTCAGACTGGACCTTCCTTAAAAGAACCTTCCTTCAACAATCCATATTATCTACACTCACTTCATCTGGATTTCCTGCTGACATTTAGGATGTCAACATTACTTTTGGTCTTGCTTGTTATCAATCTGTAGCAGAGCCTGTATTGAGGTGGAGCATGTCTTAGCAGCCTTTGATAATCTTAACCATTATATTCTTTTGCACCAATTCTAGCGGCTAGAAATAGTGGTTATCATTTTATAGTGATTCTCTTAACTTTTGAAAAGCCGGTTATAGTCAGTGCCCATTGTGTATGTAAAGCATGAGTGACTATGAAAAGAATCCTCTTCTCATAGTCCAGAAAAGGCTATAATGGATATGGTAGCTGCCATCTGATATTTAAGCAGAAGCTTTGAGTCCAAGAACATTCCCTAGTTAGAAGACAAAGTCTCCACTTCCACTTCAAAAAGAAAGTAAAATGCCATGATTAATAGTATCAAAAGCCAGAGAGAGATCCAGAAAGATGGGGAAAAGAGTTTTATTTCTGCTCAGTCTCACTACAGGTTATCCTCAATACAATGTTTTATCATTCCATCTTAATTTTGGCTAGGTAGGTAGGTTGTTGCCTCACTTTCTGGAACAACAGTGTTATGTCAACACAGAGTAAACCTCTGTAACATCCAAAGCTGCAATCTCTCAAGGACACAGATTGCAACAACAATTTCCAGTTAAGCCTGCACCAAGAATAAACCGTAATTCTTTGTGGGAAGAATGGGATTGGGATAAAAATTTGAAAACTGATATGTACAGCACATTCATTTCTCCATCCAGAGTGAAGGGGCTACCACTCCATCTTTTTGGCATATTTACATCACACGTTTTTGTCTGCAAGCAGTACAGTGGTGGGTTCCAATTTTGTTTACTACCGGTTCTGTAGGCGTGGCTTATTTGGTGGGCGTGGCTTGGTGGTCATGTGACTGGGTGGGCATGGCCAACTTGACATCACTCTTGTCAAGGGTTAGGTTAGGGTGCCTGGCCTCTCCTCGCCTCAAAGGCCTCAACAAGATACAATTTCCCTATCTATTTATTTACTACTACTGAACATCCAAAATATACTATTTAATCCTATGTACATATGCCATATTATGTACATACATATTACATAGTATAGAATGTGTATAGGCACACAAAAAGATACATTATTTACTATATATACTGTATGTGTATGTACACACATACACACACACACCTCTTCTAAAACTATACATATTCAACCTCACTTACTACATTTGGAAAAACACACCCAGAGTCCATTTTCTGCCATACATTTAAGTATAACTTATGTACATTTAGAACATTACCCACATCTTCATATGTTGTTCCATAACTTGCACATGACTGTTAGAGCCAGAAGAGATCATGGATTGAGCAAAATGTGGTGAAACTCACTTAACAACGCTCTTGCTTAGCAACCAAAATTTTGGGCTCAATTCTGGTCATAAATCAAGGACTATCTCTGCCTTCCTCTGCATGGCAGCCTTGTCCTCCTTCTCCTTTTTGGCAATTTTCCTCTCTGTTAGAGGCACCAAAATAATCCAGGTGATGTAAGGTTTCCTGCTGGAGAAGGAGGTCGGACTAGATGGTCTCTAAGGTCCCTTCCAGCCCTAGATTGCTGTCCTGTTTCAAAGAGTCTTCAGAAACCACATCTAGTGCCAGGGTTTGTGTTCCTTCCTTCCTCTTCTTTCTTTCTTTCTTTCTTTCTTTCTTTCTTTCTTTCTTTCTTTCTTTCTTTCTCTCTCTCTCTCTCTCTCTCTCTCCATCCCTCCCTTCCTCCCTTCCTCTCCCTTCTTTTCTCTCTCTTTCTTGTCTCTCCCTTCCTCCCTTCCTCTCTTTCTTTCTTTCTCTTTTTCTTTCTCTTTTTTCTTTCTTTTTCCTCTCTCTCCCTTCCTTTCCTTCTTTCTCTCCTTCTCTTTCTTTTTCTTTCTTTCTTGCCTCTCCCTTCCTCTCCTTTTCTTTCTCTTTCTTTGTTTTTTCTCTCTTTTTCTTTCATTCTTTTTTTCTCTCTCTCCTTTCTCTTTCCTTCTTTCTTTCTCTCTTTCTCTTTCTCTCTTTCTTTCTC
>WNWU01013332.1:114778-165346 GCA_012654045.1 Ptyas mucosa | reverse complement strand
ATTAAATTAAATTAAATTAAATTAAATTAAATTAAATTAAATTAAATCATTAAGGCTTCAAGAAGAGAAAAAGACTTACATGGATAACAAAAACATTCAAAGCCTTTTTTGGAACAACTGTACCAGTTTATATAAGGAACAATAAACCTTTTTGGATATAATGGAGGATTACATATGAACTAAAAATCTTTCTAAACTATCAGGAAAACTACAAGCAAATTTTGAACAGTCCAATAGCAACCTTTGGAATAATAGAGGCAATTGAAAGAACTAAAAGAGGCAAAGCTCCAGGACCAGATGGACTTTGGATTTTACCAAAGTGGTAAAAGTGGATTTTACAAAATTTTTGAAGATCAATTACTTTTTCCAATGAAAGATTTAATTAATTGTATTCTAAAGGGGAACCCTATGCCCGACCCTTGGAAGGATGCCTTCATTTCTTTAATATCCAAAGTTGGATTGAATTTAACTTCTGTGAACAATTACAGACCAATTTCTCTTCTTAATAATGATTACAAACTTTTTACATCTATTTTAGCAGAAAGATTTTTAAAAGTTTTACAGGATTATATACATGAAGATCAGTGTGGTTTCTTAGCTAAAAGACACTAAAAGATGCTGTAAGAGCAATTTTGAATATAATTGAATATTCACAATGACATAGTGACAAACAGGTTGCATTAATTTTTCTAGATGCAGAAAACGTGTTCAACAACTTCAATCAGAATAGAGCCAGAAGGCTTCGAGATCTTCTAATCTAAGCCCACCCACCCACTCGCCCCATTCCCTGGAGTTGAGGAATGCACCATTACCCGACTCCAGCCTTGCCACGGAGCCACTGCCTGCTTGCCCTCCCAAGGGACTCTGGGCGGCTTACAGCAAAAATAATGAGAACAATGAACATAGAAAAGTTATTTAAAAACATTATAAAAACATTTAAAAACATTAAAAACCCATGCACACCATTCATGGCCGGATATCAGAAGATTGCAACAGTGAGATCAACGGCCCCAGGCCTGCCGGAAAAGTCAGATCTTCACCGCTTTCCAGAAGGCCAATAGGGTGGGGGTTGTCCGGATCTCAGGAGGTAACTGGTTCCAGAGAGCTGGGGCAGCCACAGAGAAGGCCCTCCCCCACAGACCTACCAGCTGGCATTGTTTAGCTGATGGGACCCGGAGGAGTCCAACTCTGTGGGATCTTACCACTCGCTGGGAGCTATGCGGTAGAAGGCAATCTCGAAGATAGCCTGACCCTGAGCCATATAGGGCTTTAAAGGTAATAACCAACACCTTGAATTGTGCCCAGAGACCAATAGGGAGCCAGTGCAGCTCACAGAGATTGGTGTAATGTGGGTGTACCTAGGTGCACCCATGACAGCCCCCGCAGCTGCATTCTGGACCAACTGTACTCTCTGAACACTCTTCAAGGGTAGCCCCATGTACAGCGTGTTGCAATAATCTAACCGTGAGGTGACAAGGGCATGAGTGACTGTGAGGAGAGCCTCCTGATCCAAGTAGGGTCGCAATTGGTGCACCAGGCGAACCTGTGCAAAGGCCCCCCTAGCTACAGCTGCCAAATGTTGCTCTAATCATAGCTGCAAGTCTATGAGGACACCCAAATTGTGAGCCTGTTCGGACAATTTCTCCCCACCCAGAACCAAGGATGGACAGTCGACATAGTCTTTAGGAGGCAATACCCACAGCACTCAGTTTTGTCTGGGTTAAGTCTGAGCCTGTTGACTCCCATCCAGACCCTCACAGCCTCCAGGCACTGGCACATCACATCCACCACTTCACTGAACTGACATGGGGTGGAGATATACAACTGGGTATCATCAGCATATTGCTGATATCCCACCCCATATCGTCGGATGATCTCACCCAGTGGTTTCATGTAGATGTTAAATAGGAAGGGAGAGAGGACTGAGCCCTGAGGCACCCCACAAACGAGAGGTCTAGGGGTCGACCTTGTCCTTCTGCCAACACTGACTGTGACTGACCAGAAAGATAGGAGAACCACTGTAACACAGTGCCTCCCACTCCCAACTCCCTTATTTGTCCTAGAAGGATACCATTGTCAATGGTATCAAAAGCTGTTGAGAGGTCAAGTAGCACCAAGATAGAGGAATGACCCCCATCTCAGGCTCACCAGAGATCATCCATCAGCGTGACCAAAGCAGTTTCCATGCTGTAGCCAGGCCTGAAGCCAGACTGAAAAAGGTCTAGATCAGTGGTTCTCAACCTTCCTAATGCCGCAACCCTTTAATACAGTTCCTCATGTTGTGGTGACCCCCAACCAGGGGTGGGTTCTAAATTTTTTTACTACCGGTTCTGTGGGTGTGGCTTATTTTGTGGGTGTGCCTTGGAGGTCATGTGACTGGGAGGGCGTGGCTAGCTGGGCATGTGACCAGGTGGCCATGGCTATGTGTATAGGGACTACTCAGAGGGCTGAAAAAAGTGATTTCTGACAGGTCCTGGCACTTTTGACCAGTCTTCGCACTTATGACTGGTCATCATTTATGCCCATTGTAGCATTCTTAAAAACGGTGTCACTCATTTCACAACTGCTTCTCTTCACTATGGTGACAAGATAGGGCAAAAACATAAAATGTGAGGACAGTCATAAGTTCGAGGAATGGTCAAAAGTGCGAGGACCAATCAAAAATAACTTTTTCAGCCCTCTGAGTAGTCCATGTGCATAAAAGGATACAGCAATAGAGAGGAATGAAGGAAGGGAAGAGAAATTAGAGTAGGAGTGAGGGTAAGAGAGGGAGGAAGAGAGGAGGAGAAGGAGAAAGGAAGAGGAAGAGGAAGAAGGGAGGAGAAGAAGAGGGGGAGGAAAGAGAAAGTAAGAAGGAAAGAAAAGAGAGAGGTGGTAGGTTTGAGGAGAAAGATTGTTGTACAATAAAAAAGATGAAAGGGAAGAAAACCAACCCCAAACAAATATAAAGATATTAAGATAAAGAATGAATTGTTAAACTTTAAAGAATAAAAGAGAACAAATATGAATAAATAGCAATAATTAGAAACACACATACAAACATACAATGTATTTTCTTTGAACAGAGTATTTGGCCGGTTCACAAATTTAAACAGTGTTTTGTCATTTCAATTAAATTTACAATTTCTATATTTCTTTTTTGCCATATTTATTTCTCATCCATTTTTTAAAAAAAACAATATTACCTTCATCCTTATCTCTAATCTTAATCAAATTCAATTTTCCCTTCTATTCTATATTATACCCCTTCGCATTGTCATCTATTTTTATATCCATCCTCACATTGGTTAATTATGTAATTATGTAATACAGTTGTTTAATACAAATTCAACATTTTAATATAAATCAATTAGTTATATAACTATCTTTTTTGTATATTAATCAATATGAACATGAATATTCCAATTATTTCCATGCAATCCAATTTCTTACAAATCAATTAATTATATTTACCAATAATAATAAACCAAAATAATTTCCCCCATATATTCCTCCAAACCACAACTTAACCATTTCTGCTTTCAACACAATATACAATTAATAGTATCTCAATTATTACAATTCCCTAGTTAAATAGAGCTTTTTTTCTTTTGTGTTTTAAAATCTTGAACTCTCCTCTTTTGCCCTAAATTTCCCATTATTTGCAGTTTTGCACCTACTTTTTTGATGAGTAAAAAGAAAAAGAAATCTCTCTCCCTGCTTCATTTTGTCACATTGCAGCAAAGACCCTGCTTTACTTTCAGTTTCCTTTTAGCTAGGGAAAAAAATTGCTCCAGCAGGCAAAGTTTGCTGCAAAAATTGCAGCAGTCAAAGAGCTTGCAAAACAAGAGCTTGCAAAAGAGCCTGCGCAAAACAGCTGAGAGCAAATCAGCTGAGAGTCAGGAGGCCGATCTAATCAACTTATGGTAATTAACCTATGCTGAAGCTGAAAGAGGCTGTTTTTTCTATTTTTGCAGGCACCGATCTTCTCATTTGTTTTCTTTTAACACTGATCAGCTGTTGAAGCCCCGCGACAAGAATTTAAACAGCTTTTTTCCCTCTAGCCATCAGCTGGGACTCAGGAGGCAGCAATAGATTAGGAGTGGGTGGGGTAGGTGACCGGCGACCGGCGATCCAACAGAGGCAGAGGGTGAGGGTGAGTGAAAGTGTGGGGGGGTGAGAAAGGGCTTTGGCGACCCCTGTGAAATGGCCGTTCGACCCCCAAAGGGGTCACGACCCCCAGGTTGAGAACTGCTGGTCTAGATAATCTGTTTCATCCAATGACTATAGGAGCTAAAGTGCCACCACTTTCTCTACAACCTTTCCCACAAAGGGTAAGTTGAATACTGGACAAAAGTTCTTTAATTCTGCTGGATCCAGGGAAGGCTTCTTTAGGAGGGGCCTTACAACCACTTCCTTTAATGGTTGCAGGAAGAGCCCTTCCCTCAAGGACGCATTAACGAAAGCCTGGAGCCAGCCTCGTGTCACCTCCCTACTGGCCGAAACCAGCCAGAAGGGGCATTGGACCAACAAACAAGTGGAGGAACTCATCGCTCCTACAGCCTTGTCCATGTCCTCAGGAGTCACAGGCTCAAATTCATCCCACACAATAGGACTAAGACCTGCCCCTGTCATCTCAGTCGGAATTGCCCAATCAGAGTCCAGGTCCATCTGAATCTGAGCGACTTTATCTGTCAGAAATGTGTAGACATGTACAGACAGATATATAGACATTTCACAAATTTATCTTCATTCAAGTAACATATAAAGGTGATGTAATAAAATAAACTATTAAAAAAAACTTTTCAGGCATTTAGGAAAACAAAAAACAAAAACTCAACAGATATGCCATTTTTTGCATGGAGAAAATAAGTGCACCCCTGGCTTGAATATCTGGTATTAGCCCCTTTGGCCACACACACACCATGGCGTCACAATCCCTGCCAGCCTCAGATATGCAATCCTTGCTATCTTTCCCCTCCCCATGCCTCCAAGATGCTTGCTAGCCACACAACCACTCTACACTCCAGCAAACTCTTCCAGCCGCATGCAAACCTTACTGCCCCTCCCAAGCCTCTGAAATGCTTGCCAGCTACACACCACCCCCCTAGCCTCCTGCTTTGATTGGCTGCTGGGAGATGTGGCTATTACTCACCTGCACTGAATCACCAAGGTAGAAATCTGCCTCAGAGACTCAGTCAGGATGATGGGCTGGGGGTGAGGGCTGGGGAGAGGGAGCTGTTGAGCCGCGTCCACAGCTCAACACTCCAGCTGCAAACATGATGGAAATGCAGGAAGCCGAGTGGGCACAAGGGCTCGCAGCAAGAAACCGCACGGAGAGGGGGGAGCTACAACAAAGACAGGAACACAAATGGTGGTGATGGCACAGGGTGATCGATTGGACAAGCTGGACTTATGGTGCTGTTGGATGACATCAGGAGTGGTGAGTGGGTGACTCGTTTCATCCAGACTGCAGAACAGCTGAGAGAGCCACCACCACATGCCTAGACAATTGGAGGGGCGGAGCATTGCTTTGAAAACTGGCGCTGAGAGGCGGAAGCTCTCAGCGCCGACTTTGAAACTGTTAAAGCTCAGCGTTACTTGTAGCTGGCTTGTGGCAGGAATAAACCCACATCTGGCAACCATACAAATGCGTTTTCCAGTTGATTGTAAGGGCTCAGCACAATTGTGCTGAGAGAGGCTGAGAGAAAGTCGGTGCTGATCTAAGAACAATTAATTCCTGTCAGGTACGTGCAAAAAGTATGGCAGAGGGTACTGACAGACCTGCGAAGGAGCTTTCGAAGACAGGGAAACTGGAGGCAGAGGCAGAGGTGGTGGATGTACCAGTGGCAAAAGAGGACAGTGCACAGCCTGTAGTAAGACCTAAGGAGTGAAAGGGTAAGACTGGAGATACTGTGGAGGAGGGAAAGGAAGCTAATGGGGATGGCAGTACCCCTTCTTTGTCTGGACATTGGTGGCATAGTTCTGCTCTAACAGGTGGCCCCAGGGTACCCACCCCCCCTCCTACTGGTGCCCCGTTCCAGGACTGGAGAGAAAGAGGATCAACAGAAGATGAAGAGGGGAATGGAGCTACTCCACAGGTCCCGGCCAAAACACCATGGAGATAATAAGAGAAAGATTCGGGGAGGCCAGTTTCCAGGATGCACCATTGTGGCAGCCTTGGGTAATGGGGGTGGAGCCATCAGGGACCTGGCAGGTGGGAGCTGGCTCTAAGTCATGATTCTGCTTAGCTAGCCCAAAATTCAAGGTGAAGCGAGACTCAGGCCGATCTCAGTCTGAGCAGGCCACTGGAATTCAGGCTTCCTCATTGGGAGCAGTAATGAGAGGCACTGACCCTACAACCCATAGAGATGGGGGGGGGGACACAAGATGTAAGTCAACCTGGCACAGGGAGACAGCAGGGCCACCAGAAGCCAAATAGTAATGCACCAAGGCTGTTGCCGGAGACCACATGCCACTTATGCCTCTGGGACCGTGGGCTTTACATATGTCTTGGGGTCCACCACTCATACAGGCTTCTTTTGATGGCAGTTCTGATCAGGTGGCTCTTTTCTTGAGCCAGATTATTAGGTATCTGGATTTATATGGCCATTGTTACCCATCCGAATGGGCAATGGTAGTTGCTATCACGGCTGTCTTAATGGGAGAGGCAGCTGATTGGGTTGCAGACTTGCATAGCGACCATGTGAGGGAGTTGGTGGACATAGGGCTTTTCTAGGAGGCTCTAAGGGTGAGATTCAAAGATGAAACCACGGCACAAGTGGCAGAGGGGAAAACTCATTGCACTCAGGCAAAGGGATCGTCCTGCTAAGGAATACATCAGAGAATTCCACAAGACTGCCAGCAGACTGAGGTCTTGGCCTGAACGTCTTTTGGTACACCAGTTCCACATGGGCCTAGATCATGATCTTCGACAGGCGTGTGTCTATCGTGGTTTACCCTTCCCCTGTCTCGCCAAATAGTTTCGAGCAGCTGTAGAATTGGATGTGGAGAGAGAGTTTGAGAGAGCCTTGGAACTCTCTCAGTTTTGAGGCTCTCTCAAACTCTCTCTCCACATCCAATTCTACTGCCGCTGGAAACTATTTGGCAAGATGGGGGGGGAGGGTAAACCACGATAGACACATGCCTATCGAAAATCATGATCCAGGTGACATGGTGACATTGGATCAAGTCAGCTTCGGCCGAGTATGGACAGACCATCTTTGACCTGCCACTTACAACCACCTGTACCCATAACTACTAGCCATACTGGGAGGTCTTCTTTTTGGTGTTTCCATTGCAACCAGGAGGGACACCGAGCTGTAGAATGTCCTATATCACCTTCAAGGATACTGGGCTCCAGTCCAGTGGTGTCGGGAAATAGGGCTAGAGACCGATTGAGGCAGACCCCAGAATGATCCAAAACAGCCTTGCAGACACTACCTATCGAGGCTGATACTCCCACAGTGGTGGTTGGCAGCATGCCAGGGACCAGGAAGGTAACTACAACACCTTCTGGTGAGAGTGAGGAGGAGGACCCCAATGACCCAATGATGAGTGAGCCTATTCAACCTTTTGTAATACCAGTGACAGTACAGAATCCGCGCACATACATAGGGTTGAAACAGGGTGCACTGATTGATTCCAGATGTACTAGGTGTTTGATACGTCAGGAGGTGATTGAAGAATTGGGTATTTGTATGGTGACGTTGAGACAACCCATGAAATTCAAACAAATGGACGGTTCCACCCTAGGAGGTGCACCTGCTACACATGTTACTGAACCTATCCATTTAGAAATAGGAGAACATCAAGAGGACATTAGATTTATTGTAGTGGAAAAAATGATAGAGCCCATAATTTTGGGATGAGCATGGTTAGATAAATGGGAACCCACTATTTGGGGAGGGGGGGTTCCCATAAACTCAGAATTACCCTGGGCTCTAGTCCTCTTAGCCAACCATCAAAAAACCCAAAAAAGAGCTAGTACAATACACCTCAGATCTTGCAGCAGGAGGTTTTCCGGATATATACGGGGATTTGGCAGAGGTTTTTAGTGAGAAGGAGTGTGAGATTTTACCACCCCATAGAGCAACCAACTGTGCCATTGAACTACTCCCGGGAGCTAAACTGCCAGAATCCAGTATGTATTCTATGACCCCAAAAAAGATGGGGGAATTGAGAAGCTATATAGACAAGAACCTGGCTCGTGGTTTTATTCAGCCCAGTAGATCGCATATGGCTGCACCAGTTCTCTTTACAGAGAAAAAGGATTTCGGTTTATATCTGTGTGTGGATTTCCACGGCCTCAATGCTGTCTGCATGGAGCATTTATACCCCCTACCATTGATGAAGGACTTGCTTGCCACTTTAGCTAATGGCTAAATTTTCACAAAATTAGACTTACATGAGGCAGGGGATGAGTGGAAAACAACGTTTAACTGTCCCTGGGTAGTTATCAGTTTCGAGTGATGCCATTTGGGTTGCAAGGGGCCATGGCTGTGTTTATGCAGCTGATGAATGAGGTCCTGCATGAACACTTATACTGGGGAGTACTTCTTTACCTGAATGACATCCTCATTTATACAAAAACAATGGAGGAATACACCAGGTTAGTTTGTCAAGTTTTGGAAAAACTCCTAGCCGCCAAATTATTTGTAAAGATATACAAGTGCACATTCCACCGCACTGAATTACACTACTTGGGTTACAGAATCTCAGGTGAGGGAGTAGAGATGGATCCTGCAAAGGTTAGGATGGTGTTAGAATGGCAAGCCCCCAAAACAAGAAAACAATTGCAGAGTTTCTTGGGGTTTGCCAATTTCTATAGGCATTTCATCCCCTCATTCGCACAAGCAGCATTGCTCCTGACTGATTTATTATGAACTAAGCCTACTAAATCAAAGCCATGGCCTGGGCAGGTCATTTTATGGTCAGCAGAGTGTCAAAGAGTGTTTGAAACGTTAAAGTCCCTGTTCTCCTGTGAGCCTATTTTAAAACTTCCTGCACCAACACGGCAATATATAGTGCAGGTGGATGCCACTGTAGGAGCAGTATTATTACAGAAAGATACGCAGAGTAGACTCCAGCCTTGCACATACACCTCACGTAAATTCACATCTATGGAGAGGGGTTGGGCAATTTGGAAAAAGGAGGCCTTCACTGTATGGTGGGCTCTTCTGACATGGTAACATTAGCTAGAGGGGGCAAAGAAACTGTTCAACCATAAAAATCTGATAGTTCTCCAGACTCCCAGAAAACTAACCCCCAAGCAGGTACGTTGGGTGCAGTATTTTTACCAGTTTAATTTTGTCCTGAAATACATACCTGCTGGAAAAAACTTCTTGGAAGAATGCTTTGTCTTGAATGCCCCAATATAACAGTAGGAGGGAAGATGTCATACAAGCCATGATACCACCGGGACAAGTAGCAGGCCAAGTACACGGGACTGAAACTACAAACCCATGGCTTACTACATTAAGGAAGGCATTAAAACAGGACGAGTGGCTTCAGAACCACGCCCTGTTAGTCACCCATAGGGAGGGTCTTGCTTGGAGGGGAAATAGGCTATATATAACCGTAAACCTCAGAGGATCTGTATTAAAACACTGCCATGATGTGAAATCCGCTGGGCATTTTGGATTCCTCAAAATGCTGCACCTGGTGAGGCGCCAATTCTGGTGGCTGAAAATGTGTTACAACATAGAAGAATATGTATGAGATTGCATGATATGCACCTTAAACAAACCATGACAGGGAAAACCCTTAAGTCTATTACAAACAGTAGCCGAACCTGAATGTCCATGGGATGAAATAAGTATGGATTTCATCGTGGACCTTGTGGAGAGTAACGGCTATACAGTAATTTGGACAGTAATAGACCTATTCTCCAAACAGGCACACTTTATCTCATGTAACAGGCTTCCTTCAGCCTGGCAGTTGGCAAAACTCTTTATACAACATATCTACCATCTACACGGAGTCCCACATCGCATAATCTCAGACGGGGGGGGGGGGAATTTACCGCTTGCTTCTGGCGGAATTTCATACAGCTGATAGGATCATCACAGCGGCTGAATTTGGCTTTCCATCCCAGCACCAACAGGATGACTGAACAGGCTAATGCAATGATAGAGCTGTATTTATGAAGCTATGTGGCATATCAGCAAACAGATTGGTCCAGATTAATACCGTTTGCTGAAGTAGCTTACAATAATGTGGTGCACTGCAGTACCGGGTTGACTCCATTCTGGATAGTGACAGGACACGATTTCCCTCCTATTCCAGAACTAGACATACAAACATCTGGAACAAGGACACCAACAGAACTGGCTGGATGGGCCAATTAGATTCGTGAGGTGTGGCCGCAAGTCAAACTGTCATTACAAATAGCGACAAAAGAATATAAACAGCAGGTAGACAAGAAAAGGGCTGATCATGTACTGTTCAAGGTTGGAGATCAAGTCCACGAAATACATAAAGCTAAAAATACCAAGTAAAAAACTAGGACCAAAATACATTGGCCCCTTTACAATCATCAAAGTAATCAACCCCATCACAATAGTTCTGAAATTCCCTTCCTTGTTAGGGAAAATCCACCCTGTGTTTCACAGCAGCCTGCTAAAACCTGCAAAAGATACTACGTCATATGATGTAAAGCCTGGACAGGTATGTAATTACCAATATGAAATAGATGAAGTTCTAGATTCTAAGTTGAACAGGGGTAGGGTGAGATATTTGGTAAAGTGGACAGGGTACCCAAACACGGAGGCATCATGGGTAAAAGTGGAGGATATCAACACTGACAGGCTGTTACGATGGTTTCATCGAAAAAACCCTCATAAGCCAGGGGAAGGGAGTCAGTAACCTCTCTCCTTTATTATTACAGGTGGACTCCTGGTAGAGGGGGATGCCTGTCAAGTCACGTCCGCAGTTTAACACTCCAGTCACAAACACAATGGAAACGTAGGAAGCCGGGTGGGTGTGAGGGCTCGCAGCGAGAAACCACATGGGGGGAAAGCTGCAACAAAGACAGGAACACAAACAGTGGTGGTGGCACAGGGTGATCGATCAGGTGAGCTGAACTTATGGCACTGTCGGATGACATCAGGAGTGGCAAGCAGGTGGCTCATTTCATCCAGACTGCAGAACAGCTGAGAGAGCCACCACCACATGCCGTGGCGGCAATTGGAGGGGCAGGGCATTGCTTTGAAAACTGGCGCTGAGAGGCAGAAGCTCTCAGCGCTGACTTTGAAACTGTTAAAGCTCAGTGTTACTTGTAGCTGGCTTGTAGCAGGAATAAACCCACATCTGGCAACCATTCAAATGCATTTTCCAGTAAGGGCTCAGCACAAGTGTGGCCAAGAGACTGAAAGGAGCACTGACAGTGGAGAATCACTGGCAGAGTGCCAGCACAGGAGGAAAGCCTGCTGGGAGTGGCTGGGAGTGAATTGGGTGTGGACAAGTGTTGGTGCCTAATCTAGACCCTGAAGAAGTATCTAAGAGTGTATGCCAAGAGGATTACTCCAGGAAGATCATTCAAAGTCATCCTAGTAGCCCAGCTAAAATCAGCAGGAACATTTAGTGGGCAGCAGCCATATAGGAAGATGTTCATTTTAGTGACAATTACAAAAGAATCATTTCATACTGCGCTGAATAATGCAATGTAAAGTGCTTCTTTAGGAAGAAAATCAGCTGGGTAGACAGTATAACAATATTCAATATAACAATATAAAGTAATGCATGGTATAGAGCCATATGCTGGACCACTCAAATCAGAAGGACTACCAAGTTTCCCTGAAAATAAGACCTGGTCTTATACTTTTTTTGCCACCAAAATAAGCACCATGACTTATTTTCAAGGAGATCTTATTTGCTGCAACAGAGCACGAGGTGAGGCGGGGAGTGGAGGACAAAGCAAGATGGGGGGTGGAGGTGGAGGACAAAATGATGAACCTGTTCCATGGCCCCTAAGTGAGTCAGTGAGGCGGGTGGAATACGGAGGGAGGCATGGAGTGTGGAGCTGTCCCACATCAGTTTACCAGAGGGCCCTGCAGCCAAGCCATCAATGTGTCCACAATTGCCTGGCCTCATGGCAGTGGTTTCAGAAACCCCATGCAGATTGCCAACCCGTTTCTTCTCCTTAATCACCACTGCAACAGAGCAGGAGGCTGAGTGATGCACCAGTGCCACGGCCACTAAGTGAGGCAGTGGGAGAGTGGAGGGCAAAGCAATAGGGGGTGGGGGTGGAGGACAAAGCCCCAAAAGTATCCTTGGCCACCTGGCCTGCAGGGCCCTGATGCTGGCAGAGTGAGGCAGCAGCCAGAGCTGCCCCTTCCCCATCTCACCTGGTGGCAGCAGCCAGCAGGGTGCCTTCTGCTGCCACTCTTGTTCCACCACCAGTTGCCTGCAGCCCTTGGAGGATTTTCCTTGCCATCTGTTTTCCAGATCCCACTCAGTTCTCAGAGAGCATTCCTTCATTAACTTGCTTTCCAGCTCCATTCTCCACCACCATGTGCAGGGCAACAAAAGATTGTAGGACTACCAGTAAAAAAAAGTTCAATCAGACCTTCCAATTTCACGAGATCTTTCCCCCCCTCAAGATGTTGGAAGGTCTGATTAATCTTTTTTTTTTTTTAGTCTCACAAACTTCTTTTGTTGCCCTGCATATGGCAGTGGAGAATGGATCTGGAAACAGGTTAATGAAGGAATTGTGGTTGCTCTGGGGTGGAGTGGGGAAGGTTAGTGAATGCCAAACCCTAAATCCCACCCCACCAAATATAACTAAATATGAAAGGCAAACTAATCCAGCAGAACAACCAGACCAGAATTGACCATATCCAAGTGGTGGGCAACTTCTATCTATTAGGATCAATGATAAGGAAAAAACTAGTCATGAAATATGCCATAGAGAAGCTTGGTGTAGATTGAAGGGTTGGTAAATATATCCGCATGCCATGAATTGTTTACACCTACAAAGATCAATACAGTGTAAGCCATAGTTTTCACTGACCCAATCTATGTAAGCAAAAATTCAGCTGCAGACAAATTCAGTTGTCAGCTGCAGACATCCGCCTGCCCTCCTGAAGTACCACCACGATGAACAAAACAACCCCATTGCACCACACCTCCTCCTGCAGCCAAACACGCCAAGCCATACATGCCCTTTCCTCAAACGGGCTGTGCATTGGGCGCTTGGAGAGCGAGCTGTTTTTATATGTGTGAGAGAGAGAGAGAGGGAGGGAGGGAGGGAGGGAGCGATCTGAAGCCAAGGCACCCGAACTTCTGGCACCGGCGGGGGCGGCTTCTGAGCATTCCTGAGTCAGCCAGCTCCACCTGACCTACTCCCTGAGTCTCGCCATTCTCCTCGACCCCCCCTCCCACTCAAGCAGTGGCAGGCTTTATGGGACAACAGGACCTCTAATTTTTCCCACACTTGTTACCTCTGCTTGTCTGCTTGCAAGCGATGATCTTCTCTGCTTCTCTCGGGATGCTGGGGCAGGCACCATGGATGCATAGCTTATTGGGGCTAAGCAGGGAAGCTGCTGCTTTAGTGGGGTGGGGGCGAGGAGAATAGAAAGACTCAAGGAGGTCAGGTGGATCTAGCTGTCTCAGGGCTGTTCAAAAGCCACCTCTGCCACTGCTAGACGTTTGGGTGCCTCTGCTTCAGATCGCTCCATCCCTCCATCCTTTCCTCCCTCCCTCCCTCCCTCTCTCTCTCTCTCTCTCACACACAAACAGAGGTGGGGGGGAGGAGCTGATGTCACAATGGAACCGATGGAGGATTCCTGGGCTCCAGGATCGCCGCCGAAAGCCCCGTTGCCAGACGGTCCTTTTCGGACCTCACAGTCTTGTTTTGACTGTGACAGTAGAGGGTACATCCTGACGATTCCAGGGACACTGCAAAGTCCCTGGTTGATCCAGGAGAAGCCCCTTTTCTAGAAGCAGGGTGGCAGCCATAATAGCTGCTGAAGTTGGGACAGCTCCGGAAGAAGAATAGAAGGACAGTAAGTCAATGCGGTGAGAGACTTTTAATTTAAACTGATGCAAAGAACACCCTGAGATTGAAGTGGGAATTAAATTGGACTTAAAAGAAACCAAGCAGCGAAATTAAGCAGGAGTTATTTTTTTATTTTTAATCTATTTACATCAGTGGAGCTTTAAATTTCTGTTTTGCTTTTGACTGGGACTGGATGGAAAAGGATTGATAGAACTGAGAGTTTAACATCTGTAAGCCTTTGTGCCTTATACTTGAAATATTTTTCTCTTTGGAGTTAATTTTTCTTTTTTCTTTTCTGAAGATTATTTTAATTTTTTAACTTCTTTTTCATTGACAAAGAATTTTTGAAATATAATAGTGGGGGAGATAGGAAAGTGTAATACTGCTATCTACTGGATTGGAACTTTGTTGTTTTTTCTTCTATTAAAGCAACAAGTTGAAACAATTGTATTACATTCTTGCTATAATCCAAGGACTCTGAACCTTTTTTGCTGGTAAGATTGTTGGAAGGACATCTGAGAGAGTTGGAACTATCTGTTTTGTTTATTCAGGTGCTCTTCGGAGAACTATCAGAAGTAGGAGTCTAGGCAAATGAGAGAGATTTGTTAATGCTCAGGCAGAAGTACTGCAGAAGAAATTGAAATTCTCTTTTATTTTTTATTATTTTTTTTATTGTTCCTGTTAAATGATAACTCTCTGTATGCTCCCCCAGTTTAAATATCTTTGATGGGCTTTCCTTTCTTTGTTCTTATATAAACGAGTTGGATTAAGTTGTACAAGAACCTGAAGATTGATTTTTGGATTTTTTCTTTTTTTTTTCTTTTCTCTCTAGTTGGCTACTTTCAAACAATTCAGAGGATGGAACAACAATTACTCAAGACAGATGAAAAAGTGGTGAGTACACAGCAAATGATGTTGAAATATGAAGAGAGACTGCAAAAGCTCAAGAAAAATGAGGAGCAAAGAGAGGAAAAAATTAAAGATATAGATAACAGATTGGGAGAAGTTGAATGTGATAGGAGTGGACTAATTGGATGGGAGATGGACAAATCAGAATTTTATCTCAGATTTCAAAATGTAGAAGAAGAAAAAGGAGAGAATTTGGCAGAAATAATGATAGGAATGTTGGCTGAAGTACTAGAAATTACTAAGGAGAAGATGATGGATGGTGTGGATGAGATATATTGAGTCTATACTAGGTATGCAATGCGTAATAAATTACCACAAGAAGTGCATATAAGATTTATTAAGAAATCAATTAAAACACAAATACTACAGATTGCCAGAGAAAAAACATTGAAGGATAAGAAGAAAGAAATTGTGGTTTTGAAGCAAATACCAAGAAAAGTGAGAGAGATGCAGAGAGAATATCAATTTTTGACCAAAATATTACTTCAAAAAGTTGTGAACTATAGATGGCTGGTACTAGAGGGATTAGTGTTAACGTGGCAACTTCAAAGATACAGAATAGATACAATAGATAAAGCGAGAGCATTTTATGCAGAATTTTTCAAAGAGAAGGAAACAGAAATGGAATTCCAAACGACAGTAGTGCCAGTAGAATTTCAAGAAGAGGAACTGGCAATGATTGAAAAAGCAGAGACGCAGTAGGAGGGATTGTGGAACACAAAAAACAGTGTGAATTAAGATCAACTAGAGCAACAAAGCCCACATATAAAGTATGAATATGTAAGAGAGAAAATTGATTTCAATAAATGTAAATGGACTTAATTCAGTTGTTAAAAGAAGAAAGATATTTCACAAATTAGAAAAACTAAAATTTGATATAATTTGACTGCAAGAAGTACATATTAAAAAGCAACATGAACAGATATTGGTATATCCTAAATTAGGGGAAACCTTCATATCATTGCCACAATGTAAAAAAAGAGGAGTGGTTTTATACATTAGAAATTCTGAGCTGAGCAAATATATGCAGATAAAGAAGGAAGAATTATGATGGTGGAGATAATGGATAACAATATGAAAATTCTTTTAGTAGCAATATATGCTCCAAATAATAACCAAAGTGACTTTTATAGAAAATTGCACATGAAAATAACAGAATTGGAATATGATAATATCTGTATGATGGGAGATTTTAATGGTATAGTGGATGGAGATTTGGACTATAAAACACATAAAACAATAAAACATAGTAGAAAGATATTATCGAAATCCTTTTTCAAGATGACTGATTAAATAAACTTAAAAGATGCATGGAGAGATAGAAATGGAAAAAATAGACAATATACTTTTTATTCTGACAGACATTCATCTTGGTCTAGATATGATAAGATATAGACAACAATGGAATTGACTTTAAACATAGAACAAATTGAGATAGAAGCAAATACCTGGGCAGATCATAATCCAGTGACAGTGAAATGGAAAGGACAAAGGAAAAGATTTAGATGGACTTTAAACAATACTATATTAAAAGAAAAGGACTTTGTTCAGAAAATAGAGAGAGAATTGGCTTTCTATTTCAAGGGGAATACAAAAGAAAATACTTCAACCCAAATTCTTTGGCATACAATGAAGGCCTATGCTTGAGGTTTGATAATGGATTATACACAGAAGAGAAATGCAAAGAAAAGATAAACACACAAAATATTGGAAGAGGATTATAAGATATTTGAAAAAGAGCTCCAGAAATGTCCATATAAAAAAGATGTTAAAGTGAAAATGGATACAATAAAACATAAAATGGACTTTCTGTAGAAAGAAGAATTAGCTCAAAAAATTAGAAGCACTAAACAGAACTACTTTGAGAATGCCAATAAACTAGGAAGATGGTTAGCATATAAATGGGAAAAAGAGAGAGAATCAAGAAAAATAATACAACTAATCGATGATCAAGGACAAAGTAAATTTGGAAATAAAAAGAAGAAAAAATCATACAGGATTATTATAGACAACTATATAAGAAAGAAAAGATAGAGGAGGAAAATGTGATACGATATCTTCAAAATGCAAATTTATCTAAGATTCCTAAAGATATTGAAGAGGTGCTAGAGGGAAACATAACGATGATGGAATTAACTGAAGCAATTAAGAAACAAAAGAATGGAAAGGCACCAAGGCCAGATGGTTTGCCAGTGGAATATTATAGGACATTGCAGGAATCTTTGAGTCTCCCACTCCTAGAAGTTATGAATGAAGTGATGACAATGAAGGAAATACCCAAGTCATGGTCCAAGGCATATATTACATTGATTCCAAAGGAGGATACAGACCCACAACAAATAAAAAATTATAGACCTATATCCCTGCTAAATTCAGATTATAAAAATTTTGCTTCAATATTGGCAGAAAGACTCAAAAGATATTTAAATAATTTTATACATTCAGATCAAAATGGATTTCTGCCAAAAAGACAAATTAGAGACAATATGAGAATAATTCTGGATACTTTGGAATACTATGAAGCTCATCCGGAAAAGCAAATGGCTTTGATATTTTTAGATGCACAGAAAGCTTTTGATAATGTAAATTGGCATTTTATGTTGCTTCAAATGGAACAGATAGGCTTTGGCAGAAAATTCATCTAAGCAATAGAAGCTATATATTTTAAACAAACGGCAAAAGTAATGATAAATGGAGAATTGACAGACTTTATTGAGATAAAAAAAGGTACTAGACAAGGTTGTCCACTGTCCCCTCTGTTGTTTATATTAACTTTAGAAGTGCTAAATAGAAGTATAAGAGAAGAAAAAGACATAAAAGGAATGAAAATTCAAAAAGAAGAATATAAATTACAAGCATTTGCTGATGACCTGGTCTTTATTCTTGAAGAATCACTAACATCAATGACTACACTGATAGACAAAATTGGAGAGTTTGGGAAAGTAGCTGGTTTGAAAATTAACGAAGATAAAACAAAGATTTTGACCAAAAATATGTTGGTAAAGAAAAAAGAATTGGTGGATATATCAAAAATGCAGGTCAGAAATAAAGTTAAATATTTGGGGATATATTTGATAGCAAGATGTAGCACACTTAAAGAAAATAATTATAATAAACTTAAACAACAGATAGGGACAGATTTGGTGAAATGAGAAAACTTACAGCGTTCTTTGATTGGAAGGATATCAACTATTAAGATGAATATTTTGCTTAGAATTTTATATTTGTTCTAGATAATTCCAATTAGACTGGGGAAAGCCTTTTTTTTTTAAGAATTGAATAAAATGGTGTTAAAATATATTTGGCAGGGAAAGAAGGCGAGGATAAAATTAAAGTTGCTACAAGATGCTAGAATGAGAGGCGTTTTTGGCCTACCTAACTGGGAGCTTTATTATCAAGTGACAAGTTTGATGTGGATTAAAGAATGGATAACATTAAGAAATACCAGATTATTGAATTTAGAAGGTCATGATTTGCTGATGGGGTGGCATGCTTTTTTATGGTATAAGGGAACAAAAATACATGGGTATTTTAGAAGACACCATACACGTGAGGCTTTGTTATTAAATTGGGAGAAGATTAAAAAACAACACTATTTGAAAATTCCAGTCTGGGTATCAACGATTGAAGCATTTTCATATTCAGTAATATTTAGAAGAGAACAAACTTAGATATTGTGAATTAATGGATGAAAAGGGTGAGCTTAAGTCAAAGCAAGAACTGGAAGAACAAGGTTTTAAGATGGATTGGTTTTCTTATTTGCAAATATGTTCTAGATATGAAGAAGATTTTAAACAAGAAGGTTTTTATAATGTCTTGACTAATTTAGATAAGATTTTAATGGGGTCTGATGATTATGTAATTAAAAAATTGTATGGTTATTTATTAGAGGTAAAATTGGAGGAGGAACAAGTTAAAGAAACAATGATAGCATGGGGGAAAAATTTTGGTCACGGGATTGATTTAGAGAAATGGCAAAAATTGTGGTTGCAAAATTATAAAATGACAATGTCTACAGCGTATAAGGAGAATTTGTATAAGATGTTTTACAGGTGGCATCTGCCCCCAACGAGAATAGCCAGAATATTTAAGAACAAATCGGAGAAATGTTGGAAATGTCATCAGACTCCAGGATCATATTACCATATGTGGTGGAAATGTGCAGAAGCTAAAAGATATTGGACTAAAATCCACACATGGTTGGAAAAAATGATAAAGAATCACATTGACTTTAAACCAGAGATATTTTTATTAGGGATTTTACCAGAAATGTATAACAAAGAACTGAGATATTTAATTATGAATGTTTTAACAGTGGCTAGAATTGTATTTGCTAAAAATTGGAAAGGCGAGAAGATACCTACTGATGATGAAGTTATTAAGAAAATTATGGACTGTGCTGAAATGAGTAAATTGACATTTGAAGTTAGAGAACAGGAAGATAAACAATATTATTTGATTTGGGATTTGTTTTACCAATGGTTAGATAATAAAGCATGGAGATGAAATATGAAATGTGAAATTAATGTAATGATAAAATAACATGAAGTGTTTTCATATGTTAAATAATGGTTAAATGAGTATAATAACATAAAGGGATATATAAAACTGTTAAATAAGAGAAATTAAATAATTGGTATTATTGTATATGGGATTGTGCACAAAAGAATTTTAACCGATCGACACACTGTCTGCGATTGTATTTGAATGCTGGTGGTTTTATGTTTTGTTTTTGTTTTAAATTAATAAAAAATTCAAAAAACAAACAAACCAGAGATTGGAGAGCTGTCTTGCTCTCTCTCTCTCTCCAAGCACCCCATGCACAGCCCATTTGAGGAAAGGGCAAGCAAGGCTGGGCACATTTGGCTGCAGGAGGAGGCCCAGGCGGCTTTTTCAGCAGCATCCCCCTCCCCTCTTTGGATCGCCCTGCAAGGGGGAGGCTCTGCCTTTGCAGAAACGGGGTGGGTGGTTTATACAGAGGATTGGTGGAGGGGATGCACAGCTCTACGGGATGAAGAGCAGGGCAAGTGAAGCCTCCGAGGTTCACTTGGGCAGTCAAACCAGAGGGAAACTCAACGTATTTGGGGCTTCAAAAAGACAGGATGTGCTTATTTATAGGATCTACAACATATAGAACATAAACCCTAGACACTATTACTGATCATAAATAACAATATTGAAACACAATTAGAGTAGTTCAGTGGATGAAATTTTGGGAGAACCTACAAAAAAGAGTTAAGATGACAAGTACCGGAACAACCACTATAACTAAAACGAATAAGAAAATAACCTCAAACCAAGTCTCCATTACAACATCCCCTGCTCAACAGAGATCTATAGAAACCATGCTTGGAACAGAAAAAGAAAAGATGGGCTCTTGTTCTGTCCCCGTCTCCCACACGCACAAACACCCACCCCAAAGGGTTAAATAATTGTTCCAAAACAATCAAAGGTTCGTTATCAAAACTTGGCAGCAATGCAGCAGCTGCCTGCCAAGAGCTTTTACTCCAAGAAGGAGGGGTTGTTCCTCCACCAGATAACACAAGAAAGCAGACAGTTTGAAGTAGTCCAGTAACAGAAATCCACAACAGATGAGGCATTGTTCGTCCCAAAGGTGCAAGTGACTCGCCAGAGTTTTTGCTTTGTCCATCACAGAGCTGGAATGGCCATCACCCTCACTTATATAGCCTGTGGGGTGTGGTCCAGTGACTCAGCTCAATCTCTGGCATGCCTCCTCATCTGCTGTGACCGTTTAGCACGCCGACGCTGGCGTGGACAACTTATCTCCCTCATCACTCTCTGACAGATCGGAGACACCTGGCTCCTGGCCAATCTCCTCTCCTTCGGCCGACACCTGAGGAATTGCCAGAGAGGAGGGGCCGGGAGAGGGAGGCCTGGCCGGCTCCTCTCGTTCATGTTCGGAGCCATCTTCCTCTGATACGATGGGCTCGGGGATCGGAGCCACAACACTATCCCCCACTGCAGGACCCTTCCCCCGAGTCTGCCGGTCGGGATGAGGTCGGGACGGGAACCGGTCGTGGAAGGCCTGCACCAGGTCAGGGGCCTGAATGGCAGAAGCGTCCACCCAGGTGAAATCCTCGGGCCCGTATTCCTTCCAGGCGATGAGGTATTCGAAGTGCCCTTTCAACCAACGGGAGTCCCGGATGCTGTCCACCTCGTATGCCGCGGAGTCATCCTCGTCGGCCGTGGCAGGGGGAGCAGGCGCCGACGGGCATCGGAGGCGACACAGCGGAGCCTCGGGGACCAGGAGGGACCAATGGAAAACAGGGTGGAGATGCATGGAGCTTGGCAGAGTCAATCGGTAGGCTACCGGGCTGATGACCGCCTCGACGGGGAAGGGACCAATAAAGCGGTGATCCAGTTTCTTCACCGGCCGGTCCGTGGGAAGGTGTTTTGTGGACAGCCACACCTGATTCCCAACTTCCAGCGGTGGCGTAGCCCGACGTGAGCGGTTGGTGACCCACTTGTAATCCTCCTTCGCCCAGATCAGCTGCCGCTGCACCAGTTGCTGCACAGCCTGCAGTTCTGAGAGGAAGTCCCAGGTCTCGGGAACAGGGGAATCCGGAATCGCCAAAAGGAAGAGCCAGGGATGGTAGCTGACATTGGCATGGAACGGGGTCATCTGGGTGGAGGTGTGCTGGGAGTTGTTGAAGGCGAACTCCACCAGGGGAAGGTACTCAGCCCAGTTGTCCTGCTGCTGGTTGACAAAACAGCGGAGGTACTGTTCCTGGATGCCGATGACCTTCTCCGTGTCCCCGTCCGTCTCCGGATGGTGCGACGATGACAGGCATACCTGCACCTCCAATGCGGCCATCAGGCTTTTCCAGAAGCAGGCCGTGAACTGGGCCCCGTGGTCCGACACCACCCAGTCCGGCAGGCCGTGGAGGTGGAAGATGTGCTGCAGGAACAGACGTGCTGTGGTGCGACCCAACGGCAGGCCGCGGCATGGAATGAAATGTGCCATCTTTGTGAGCATGTCCACCATCACAAGGATGGTTGTGAACGTGGCAGACAGCAGCAGGTCTGTCAGGAAGTCCATGGAGATGGCTCCCCACGGTCTCTCCGGTGTCGGCAGTGGCTGGAGGAGCCCAGGAGATGGGCCGGACGCAGCTTTGGCCTGTCGGCATGGCATACAAGACGTCACGTACATGTGCATGTCGTGCCATACCCGAGGCCACCAAAAAGTCCGCGTCACCAGGTTTAAAGTCTTAAAGAAACCGAAGTGCTCCGCCACGGGGTGGTCATGGCACTGGTTCATGACGACAGCTCGGAGCGGACTCGTGGGCACATAAAGCCCGCCCCGGTACTTCAGCAAGCCCTCCTCCAAGGTCCATGGGGATGCGGGGCCGATGTCCGCTTTCCACTGCTGCGACCAGTCATTCTGGCGCTGGACTTCCAGCACTTGAGCCCGCAAATCCACCGGTTCCTGGACCGCGGCCAAGGATTCTGCTGGCAGCACCGTCTGGGGGGGGGAAGGGAGTCCTTGGGGCAAAAGTATTCTGGCTTGCAGGATAGGGCGTCCGCCCTCTGATTGAGGCCGCTCGGAATGTATGTGACTCAGAAGTTGAACCGGGCGAAAAACAGCGACCACCGGATCTGCCACTGGTTCAACTTCCTGGCCATGGTGAGGTGCTCCAGGTTCCGATGATCTGTCCGCACCTCCATCTGGTGTCGGGCTCCCTCGAGGTGATGCCGCCAAGCCTCGAACGTGGCCTTGATAGCCAGCAACTCCTTTTCCCAAATGGAATAGTTCCGCTCGGCAGGGTTGAGCTTTCTGGAGTAGTAGGCACAGGGAAAAAGAGTGCCGCCATCCACCGGGGCCTATAGCAGCACCGCCCCAAGTGCTACATTGGACGCATCTGTCTCGACCATGAACAGATGGTGTGGATTGGGGTGCTTCAGGACCGGCTCCGTGACAAAAACCCGCTTGAGGATCTCGAAGGCCTGCTGCTGGGGGGGCCCCCACCGGAACAGGACCTTCTTCCATAGGAGCTGGGTCAGCGGCAAGGTCAGGATGGCAAAGCCTGGGATGAAGGTCCGGTAGTAGTTGGCGAAACCCAGCAGGCGCTGGACGTCCTTCACCCGACGTGGGGGTTCCCAACTGCACAAGTCCTCCACCTTGCGCAGGTCCAGAGCGATGCCCTCGGAGGTGATGATGTGCCCGAGGAACTCTATGGAAGTCTGGAAGAAGTAACATTTCTCCAACTTCGCATAGAGTTGGTGCTCCCACAGGTGCTGCAGGACCTAGTGGACATGCTGGAGGTGGCTCTCCTGGGTCCAGGAATAGATCAAAATGTCATCCAGGTAGATCACCACGGACCAGTCCAGCATGTCCTGGAACACGTCGTTCATCAAGTTCTGGAAAACTGTGGGGGCATTGGTCAACCCGAACGACATGACAGTGTACTCAAAGTGGCCGTACCAGGTGCCAAATGCCGTCTTCCACTCGTCCCCCTCTTGCACGCGCACCAGGTTGTAAGCCCCTCAGAGATCGAGCTTGGTGAAGATCGAGGCCTTCCACAACCTCTCCATCAGCTCTGGGATCAGCGGCAGGGGGTAGCAATTCCGCACCGTGATGGCATTCAGGTGCTGGTAGTCGCAGCACAAGCATAAGTCCCCTGTCTTCTTCTTCATGAAGAGGACTGGGGCCGAGAGAGGAGAGGTCGAAGGCCGGATGAACCCTCGGGCCAGGTTTTTGTCCAAAAAGTCCCGCAGGGCGGCCAATTCAGGCTCTGACATCGAATACAGACGTCCTGAAGGCAGGGGCGCGTTGGGCAGCAGGTCCACCGGGCAGTCGTAGGGTCGGTGCGGGGGTAAGCGGTCCGCCTCCTTCTCGCTGAATACGTTGGCAAAAGATGTCAGCTCCAGAGGCAAGGAGACGGCTGGGGTGGAGATGTCCTGGCTGGCACAGGTGTGGCAGAGGTGGTCGACGCACTGCAGGCTTGGGAACAAGATGGCGTTCCTCGACCTGGCCACCTGCGGGTCGTGGGCCTGAAGCTAGGCCATCCCCAGGACCACTGGGAAATGGAGGTCCGCCGTCACATAGAACTAGATCGTCTCCTCGTGCGTCCGAATGGCGAGGTGCAAGGGCTGAGTAGCGAACTTGATGGGCCCCACCACGAGTCCCCGCCCATCGATGGTCTCGACCCTCAACGGAGGGTCCACCAGAACCAAGGGGACCTTATAATGGGCCACAAAGGCCTGGTCCATAAAGTTTGTCGTGGCACCTGAGTCCACCAGCGCACACACCTCGAGCCCCTCCGACCGGTTGGCCAACAAAACCCAGTTGTCCAAAACCAAGTGCCGAGGGGGCTCATAGTCTACAGCCGCCGACTCCGGCGGGGCCTGGTTACGTGCCTGGCCCAGGGTTTTCCCTAGACCAGGCCTGGCCCATTTCCCGGCTGGTCACGCTGAGACTCCGGAACAGGCTTGGGCACCCCACTCCGCTTCCTGGGGCACGAGGTGACAAAATGTCCAGCCTCGCCGCAATAGAGGCACAGTCCCTCTTGGCGTCTCCGCATCTGCTCCTGGGCCATCAGGTGAGGTCTGGCTGCTCTGAGCTCCATGGGCTCCTCAGCCGTCACCACAAAACGCGGGATGGTCCGGGGCACTGCCGGTGCGGGACGCGGGGGTGCAGGAGCTGCCGGTGGTTCCTGAAGGGCCCGACGAGGCCGTCGCCATAGGAGGTGGGCGTCGATCCGCAGGCACTGGGTCACCAGTGCGTCGAGGTTTGGAGGCACCTCCACCCGAACCAGCTCATCCTGCAGCTCGTCCGAGAGGCCGTCCTGGAAGGCATCCATGAGCGCCACCTCATTCCAGGTAAAGTCCTAGCTGAGAAGTCGGAACTCCGCAATATAGTCCTGCATGTGGCGCTTCCCTTGGTGGAGGTCCTTGATGTGCCTCGCTGTTGTCTGAACCCAGAGGGGGTCCTCATACATCACGCGCAGGTGTTGCAAAAAGCCCTGATAGTCCAGAAGCAAGGGGCTATTTTGCAGTAACAGGGGCATGGCCCATCGGGCAGCAGAGCCGGAAAGGAAGCTGATCGTGAATGCCACCCAAGCCCGGTCATCCGGAAAATCCTCTGGCCTCATTGCCATGAAGAGTTGGCATTGTCCCAGGAAGGCCGGGAACATCTCCGTCTGCCCAGAAAACCTCTCTGGTACATTCACTGGGCATCATGAACGGGGAGGAGGAGGAGGAGGAGGAGGAGGAGGAGGAGGAGGAGGAGGAGGAGGGAGAGCTGCAGGAGCATCCCCCAAAGCAAGTTGGGCAGATAACTGTGCCACTTGCTGCTGCAGGAGCTGATTGGCATCTTGCAGCTGCTGTAACTGCTGCTGGTCCATCATGGTTAAATGATGGTTTACGTTTCGGGTGACGGACAAGATGTTCTGTCCCCGTCTCCCACATGCACAAACACCCACCCCAAAGGGTTAAATAATTGTTCCAAAACAGTCAAAGGTTCGTTATCAAAACTTGGCAGCAATGCAGCAGCTGCCTGCCAAGAGCTTTTACTCCAAGAAGGAGGGGTTGTTCCTCCACCAGATAACACAAGAATGCAGACAGTTTGAAGTAGTCCAGTAACAGAAATCCATAACAGATGAGGCGTTGTTTGTCCCAAAAGTGCAAGTGACTCGCCAGAGTTTTTGCTTTGTCCGTCACAGAGCTGGAATGGCCATCACCCTCACTTATATAGCCTGTGGGGTGTGGTCCAGTGACTCAGCTCAATCTCTGGCATGCCTCCTCATCTGCTGTGACCGTTTAGCACGCTGACGCTGGCGTGGATCCAGCCACAACTTGTCTCCCGCATCACTCCCCAACAGATCGGAGACACCTGGCTCCTGGCCAATCTCCTCTCCTTCGTCCGACACCTGAGGAATTGCCAGAGAGGAGGGGCCGGGAGAGGGAGGCCTGGCCAGCTCCTCTCCTTCATGTTCGGAGCCGTCTTCCTCCGATATGATGGGCTCGGGGGTCAGAGCTACAACAGCTCTATCGCCAGCGTACAAAATATTCAGTCAACCTTGGCAAGGATACAGGAATCGATGAATAAGACCCAGGAAATGATTGCTAACAACCATGAGGAGACAAAAAGAAATCACGATGATTTGAAATCTGATGTGGGAGAGATAAACGATAACATTAAGAAAATGGATGACAAGATAGAAAAGATCCAGCAAAACGTTGCCAAAAATGAACAAAGGATTCAAAAAACAGAACTCAAAATGGAACAGACGGTCAAGAAAGTAGAAATGCTGGAACAACAACAAATAGCAAGTCATCGAGAACTTGAAGACTCACTTACCTACCTGGAAATGGAAAAGTCATCATTCTATTTAAGGTTGCAGAATATAACAGAAACCAAAGAGGAAGACTTGGGAGATACCATGATGGAGATTTTCGCTGAAACAACACAGAGAGATAAGGATGACATATGAAGGGATATTGATGAAGTTTATAGGGTGCATACCAATTATGCACATAGGAACAAACTACTAAAGGAAGTGCACGTCCGATTAGCAAACAAAAAGATAAAAGAGGAGATATATAGAAAAATGAGAGAGGACATGATTTTCTATAAAGGGAAAGAAATAATAACACTGAAACAAGTTCCGAGACGTGTAAGGGACCAGAGGAAAAATTACAGTTTCATTACAACACAACTAATTAAAAACAAAGTGATGTTCCGTTGGCTACTACCAGAAGGCATCTTGATCTCATGGCAGGACAAGAAAATTAAATTAGATAGTCTGGAAGGAGCCCAGGAAATTTTAGATCAACACTTTGTCCTGGAGGAAGATCAAGAATCTAGAGAGGAATCAGAGAATAAGAGTCAAAAGGAACAATCTACAGAAAAAACAGAAGAGGAACAAGAGGAGAAGAGAAGACAAGAGAGAGAAAGAATGGAGAAAGAAGGATCAAGGGGAAAAACGCAAAGAATAATAAGAAACACAAGGAAACTAAAGACAACAAATAAATAGGAAGAAAAATGTAAGAGGAAATAAAAATGATTTCTATTAATATAAATGGATTAAATGCCCCAACTAAAAGAACCCGGACATTTACTAAATTACAAAAATTGGAGATGGATATAATAAATTTACAGGAAGTTCATATCAAAAAACAACACCAACAGATATTAGAAAATACAAGATTAGGAAACCTTTACACATCACTAGCAGAACAAAAGAAAAGAGGCATTGCAGTTTATATTAGGAAACACCAAAAATCAAAACAGATATATACAGATGAGGAGGGAAGAGTTATAATAATTGAATTACAAACGGAATTAAAAACAATATTATTGATTTTGATTTATGCGCCAAATGAGAATCAACGTGCCTTCTTCAAAAACATACATAACAAGGTAAAAGATCTAGACTACAAAAACATTTGCATGATAGGTGATTTCAATGCAATCTCAGACATGGAAAAAGATTATTGGAGTACCAGGAAAAATAAAACTAGGAAAAAGACCCTCCCAGATACTTTTAAGTAAATGGCACAAGAATTATGCCTTCAGGATACCTGGAGGGAAATAAATAAAGAAAAAAAAAAGCGGTACACCTTCTACTCCAATCCACACTCATCCTGGTCCAGAATTGATATGGCCTGGATGACTACGGATCTTAGGAAAGACTTAGAAAAAATAGAAATAATGAGAAATATTTGGGCAGACCACAGTCCAGTAAAAATAATTTGGAAAGGCTATCAGAAGAAGAAGAGATGGATGATGAATACTGAGATCTTGAAAGAAAAACTATGTACAAATGATAGAAAAAGAAATGAAAATATTTTTTTTAAGATCAACATTAAAGAACAAACCTCTCTGCAGAACTTATGGGATATGGCGAAAGCCTATATAAGAGGTCTGACAATAGCATACATAGCAAAGAAAAACAAGGAAAAACAACAAAAGAAAGACAATTTATTGAAAGATCTTAAAAAATATGAATCTGAACTACAGAATGAACCTCAAAACAAAAAGATCAAAGAAAAAATAAATTTGACAAAACACAAAAAAATTTGATCACACAAACAGAAATAGCCAGAAAAATCAAATCAATAAAACAAAATTATTTCGAACACGCGAACAAGACAGGATGATGGTTGGCGTACAAATTGAAGAAAGAAAAAGAGAGAAGGACAATATATCAATTACAGGACGACACAGGAGAGATATATTATAGGAACAAGGATAAAAAGAACATAGATAAAACATTTTTCCAAAAACTGTATGAACAGGAAGAGACCTCAGAAGTTGACATCAAACAATATTTAAATGAAACTGATATCAAAGAACTAGAGGAAACACATAGGGATCTATTGGACAGACCAATTACGATGACAGAACTAACAGAGGCAAAGAAAAAACAAAACAAAAAAAACAAATAAAACTCCGGGACCAGACCGTATACCTGCAGAGTTTTACAAATCTTGCCAACATGTAACAGATGAAATTTTACTTGGAATTTTGAATGATGCACTTCTGGATGCTACAATTCCTAATTCCTGAACAGAGGCCATTATTACACTGATACCAAAAGAAGAGACAGATCATACACTAAAAATTACAGACCGATATCACTTTTAAATGTGGACTACAAATTATTTACATTGATTATCATAGAACGTCTCAATAAAATAATTAATGAATACATTCACTCCGATCAAAATGGCTTTATCCCAAAGAGACAAACAAAAAATAATATGAGATTAATAATGGATGTATTAGAATATTATGAAATAAACTCAGATAAACAAGTGGCCTTAATCTTTTTAAATGCACAGAAAGCATTTGACAATCTAAATTGGAAATTTCTTGTACTGCAATTGGAAACTATGAAATTTGGCGACAAATTCATAAATATGATAAAGAAAATTTACTCATCTCAAACGGCAAAAATAATAATAAATGGTGACTTGACAGAACAATTTCAGATATCAAAAGGAGTTAGATAGGGGTGTCCTATGTTCCCCCTATTATTCATATTAGCCTTAGAAACTCTTTTAAAGGAGATCAGAAGAGATAAAGAAATAAAAGGTCTGAAAATCAAAGGGGAAGAATACAAACTTCAAGCCTTCGCTGATGACATGGTATTTATCATAGAACAACCGATAACAACAGGCACTAAATTACTAGATAAAATAGAAAATTATGGGAGTGTAGCTGGACTCAAAATCAATAAACAAAAACAATGATACTAACGAAAAATCTCACTAATCAACAAGAAAAAGAATTAGAAGACCAATTAGATATACAAATGACAAAGAAGGTAAAATATCTAGGAATATGGCTCACCAAAAAAGTTCATCAATTAGAGAGGATAATTATGTTAAATTGGCAAGACAAGTTAAAAAAGATTTAGAAATTTGGAAAAAATTACAGTTATCTTTTTTGGGAAAAGTCGCCTCAATTAAAATGAATGTTTTACCCAAAATTTTTTACTTATTCCAAGTGATTCCAATAAAACCAGGGAAAAACTTTTTAAGGATTTTAATAAATTAATAGCAGACTACATATGGCAAGGGAAGAAAGCAAGAATTAAAGCAAAACACCTACAAGATACAAGAGAAAGAGGAGGATTGGCACTACCAAACTGGGAGACATATTATAAAGCATCAGCACTAATTTGGATCAAGGAATGGATAGAACTCAAAAATAAAAGATTATTGACCTTGGAAGGATTTGACTTACAATGAGGATGGCATGCTTTTCTGTGGGAGGGCACAGATAAGCAACATAGGTATTTTCAGAGGCACATTGTCAGACAAGCACTATATCAGACATGGCAGGGCATCAAAAAAATACATTACAATAAAATCCCGGAATGGTTATCAACCATGGAAGCCCAGATCTATCCAAATACTATGGACATCACCAAAATGAGAACTTATAAAGATTTACTAAATAAACAAGGGGAACTAAGAACAAGAGAAGAATTGAAGGAGATGGGTATGGATATTGATTGGTGGCCATATCTACAAATAAAATCAAAATATAAGAAAGATTCCGCTCAATTTGGATTCCAAAAAGGCCAATACGAATTAGATAAAATTCTACAAAGATCACAAGATAAATTGATAAAAAAAGTTTACAATTATTTATGAGGAATTATGGACAATAAACTATAAATTAACAATGGCTGCACCATATAAAGAAAACATGTACACAATGTTCTATAGGTGGCGCCTTCCACCAGCCAGACTGGCAAGAATGTTTCCCAACTCTTCTCCATCTTGTTGGAAATGTAAACTGCATAAAGGAACCTATTACCACATTTGGTGGACCTGTCCAAAAAGAAAACAATACTGGCAAATGATCAGAACACATGTAGAAGAAATCACACAACAAAGATTAGAAATGAGACCGGAAACCTTCCTACTAGGTATAATAAATGGACAATATGAAAAGGAAATAAAATACTTAATCATCCATATAATAACAGCAGCACAAATAATTTTTGCACAAAATTGGAAGAGTAGTGACACACCGACAGAAGATAGAGTAATTAATAAGATTATGGAATGTGCAGAAATGGACAGACTCACAAAAGAATTACAAGATAAAGAGGAACACAATTATTATCTAGTATGGGAAAAGTGGTATACTTGGTTGAAAAATAGAAAAAGGAAAAAAGATTAGGGAGCAATTGGAGTTACAGAAACAGGAACATAAATTACTAACATAAGTTAATAGTGAATCATAAAGATAGATTGAGAAAAACAAGGAAGAGTCAAAACACAAATAAGAACATACATTACTGTTGCGATATATTTGACAAAATGTATATTTGAACTGTTTGTTTTCATGTTTTGTTTTGTATGTTTTATTGTCACTAGTTTTGTTTTGTTTGTACTTTTAAACAAATAAAAATTTATTTTAAAAAAAACAGAATGTGCTTTTGTGCAGCTCCTGGCTTCTGTGACATTTTGTGAAAGAGAGAATGTGCTTCTGTGTCAGAATGTGGAGCTCCTGGCTCTAAGAGTGAGTGATGTGAGTGATGTCAAACTGGGCATGCCCACCCAGTCACATGACCACCAAGCCACGGCCACCAAGCCACGGCCACAGAACCGGTAGCAAAAACATTTAGATTTCACCCCGTCATAGGCCAACATGGGAAATGCTATAGATCTAGCCCGCGATCCCCAAAATGAGATAGCATCAGTATAAGGATACAATTCAGCTCTATATATCTATCCCATATAAATATAAATTCGCTATATAAATTTGAGAAATAAATAAACAAGGCTTTTCTTTTCTTTGCCTATATGAATATGAGGCTTTGGAGAATTTGTTTCTTTTCTCTTTTTTTAAAGTTTTTATTTTTATTTTTCATAAACATATTTACATATACAGTCGTTTCCATCATTTTTCATTCATCTTTTCTTTTAACTTTCATTTTTCATTTTTACTTTTTCGGGGCTGCTCTTTTACCCTTTACCTTTACTCCAACCCTTCTTCTTCTCCTCCCCCCTTCTCTTCCTTCCTGTTTCTCCTCCTACTTCCTTTGTTCTTCCTCTCCTTCTCTTTCCTACTTCCTCTTCTCTTCCCTCATTCCTCTCTTCTTCCCCCCTTCTAGCCTTATTTATTTATTAGTTTGATTTATATGCCGCCCTTCTCCGGAGACTCAGGGCGGTTTACAATGCGTTAAGCAATAGCCGTCATACTTTTGCTTAGAAGGGCTTTTGCCCCCCCCCCCCCGCAAAGCGGTGTTCTTTTTTTATACAAAGTCAGCTTATTGCCCCCACAATCCGGATCCTCATTTTACCTATCTCGGAAGGATGGAAGGCTGAGTCAACCTTGAGCCTGGTGAGATTTGAATTTGCAGTAATCTCAGGCAGCTGGCAGCTAAGTGCTGGTTAACAGCACTTTAGTCCACTGCTCCACCAAGGATCCTTGGTGGAGCAGCGAGCCTTCTCCTCTACTCCTCTTTCCCCTCCCTTTTCTTACTCTCATTTCCCCTTTCTTCTTTCTCCTCTTCTCTCCTCTTCTTTCTTTTCCCTTCCTCTCTCTCTATTCCTTCCCCTCTCTCCTGTTATTTCCCTTTTCAGTTCAATCTAAAGTGGTATTCGAGCAGCCCAATTTCCTAATTATCTTTATTCTCATTTCAATTTCTTATTCAATTATTATTTATTTTATTTCATCATTTGCGTACATTTTTATATCTCACTTTTTTCCCTTTTACTCCCCCTTCCCCTTTCTCCTTTTACTTGACATCATCTGGGTATCTATTTTTATAATTCTTTTCTCCCACCTAATCTCTATCTATTTTATCCCTATGTCCTTATTCATTTTTCTTTTCTAACCAATCATAAAATTTATCCCATGTCTTGAAATACATCGACTCCTCTTTATCTTTTATTCTCAATGTTAATCTATTCATTTCTGCACATTCTAAAATTTTATTTATAATTTCTCCTTCCAACGGAATTTTATCTGCTTTCCAGTTTTATGCAAATACAATTCTAGCTGCTGTTGTTATATGAATAATCAAATATGTATCTTCTTTACTATAATTCTCTGGTAAAATTCTGAATAAGAATATCTCTGGTTTTAACTCTATATGTTGCTGCAACATTCCCTCTAACCATGTTTGTATTTTCACCCAATATTGTTTTGCTTCTTTACACAACCGCCACATATGATAGTATGATTCCGGCAACTGGTGACATTTTCAACACTTAGCTGATTTATCTTTAAACATCTTAGCTAATCTTTCTGGTGGCATATGCCATCTATAAGACATCTTATACAGATTTACTTTATAGGCTGTTGCCATAGTTAATTTATAATTTGTTTCTCAAAGTTGTTGCCATTTATCCAATTCTATGGTGTATCCAAAATTCTTTGCCCATGCTATCATCGTTTCTTTTACTTCTTCATCTTCTAGTCTAATGCTCAAGAAATAATTATATAATTTCTTAATCATTTTCTCATCTGTTCCTGTCAATATTTCATCCAGTTCTGATTTCCCCAAGTTAAAGCCATATTGTCTATGATCTGCTTTGTATCATTTTTATTTTATTTTATTTTATTTTATTTTGTGAAGTGTGGAATGAACAAAGAATGACCTTGAGTAACATTTGAGATAAACTGTTTTATTACTCAATGGGAATAAAAGAGAAGGGGAAGAAGAAAAAAGATTAACAACTGAATAATAGTTCAAAGGCTACTTTGTTGGAATTGTTTTTTCTGCTGATATATTATTTTTGCTGACTATCTGGAGTGTAAATTTTTGGATCTTTTCTCTTCCTTCTTCTATTTTTTTTTTTGTTTAAAATCTGAAATGTGGAAAAGCTAAAATTGGGATTTGTATTTTTCTTTCTTTTTCTTTTCTTTTCTCCCCCCTGTTTTTTTGATTTTGCATTTCTTGACATTTAGTATTTTGTATTTGCCATAATTACTCTTTTTTCTTCTACTTATTTTTTTTTAGTGCATCTCAATAATCAGATTTTTATTTTTTATTCACCTATATTTTTTCTTTACTCTCTTTTTTTATAGTTTGGTTTTTTATATTTTTTGGCTGACCTTTGGACTTCTTGCTTTGGTGTTGTTTTTTTCTTTTTTTCTTCCATGGCCTGGATATTCTTTCTTTTTTTTTACCCTTCTTCTTTTTTCTCATTTCAGTTTCCCTTTGGGGGAACATTAGTGTTTGGTTTTGTTTATATCATTTTTTAAACATATGGATTAGGGTATCAAGAACCTGAAGAACTGTGGTGACCAGGACGATAAACGTGGATTATAAATATTGATTTATGAAATTTGGATTATATTGGGCAATCTGAAAGCAGACAGTAAAATGAAGAAGCAACCACAATATTTATCATCACCATCAATAACAGCAGCACCAAGCACCGCAGCACAAAAAACAGTAGAAACAACAAGACAAGAAGACAAAATCAACATGGAATTAAAAAGCATGATACAGGCAATGCATGATGATCTTAAGGAAATGAAAGAAATGATGGGAAGAAATGAACAAAGATTGATAGCAGTGGAAGAGAAAGCAGAAGCAACAGAGAAAACGGTGGAAGAGATGGATTATAGGCTCACAATTACAGATAAAAGCCAGGAAATGATAATTATACAACTTGAAGTAGACAAGGCAGATTTTTAATTAAGATTCCAAAATATAGAGGAAGAAAAGGGAGAGAATCTACCAGAAAAAAATGCTAGAATACTAGCAGAAGCCATGAAAGAAAGTCCAGAAAAGATAGTTAATGAGATAGATGAAACTTACAGAGTATATACAAGATATGCGATGAGGAATAATTTACCTAGAGAAATACATGTAAGATTTACCAAAAAAACCCCCACTGAGAACAGAGATTTTGCAACTCATGAGGAACACAATGATACAATATAAAGGTAGAGATATAGTGGCATTGAAACAAGTTCCAAGAAGAGTGAGAGATCTAAGAAAAGAATACCAATTTTTGACAAAACATTTAAGTTTAAGTTTATTAAATTTTTATACCGCACTTCTCCTGAAGGACTCAGGGCGGTGTACAGCCAAGATAAAAACCAACAATATAAAAGTTAAAAACAATTTAAAATTATTAAATAGTTTGGCCAATCATCTAAAATAAAATAACCCATTAAAATAATATTTTAGGCCAGCCCTGCTTGATGGAATAATAGCGTTTTAAAGGCGTGGTGAAAAGTATGAAGGTCGGAAATCTGACGAATCTCTGGGGGCAGCTTGTTCCAAAGAGCAGGTGCCCCCACAAAGAAGGCTCTCCCCCTGGAGATTGCCAGTCGACACTGTCTAACTGACGGCACCCTGAGGAGACCCTCTCTGTGGGAGCATACTGATCGGTGGGAGGCTATTGGAGCAGAAGGCAGTCTCGTAAATATCCAAGTCCTATGCCATTGAGCCCTTTAAAGGTGGCAACAAACACCTTGAATCGCACCCGGAAGACCACCCGGAGCCAATGCAGCTCATGCAGGAACGGTGTTACATGGGAGCACCGAGTCGCCCCAATAATCACCTGCGCGGCCGCATTCTGGACCAGCTGGAGCCTCCAGGTGCTCTTCAAGGGGAGCCCCAGGTAGAGACCATTACAGTAGTCCAGATGGGAAGTGATGAGGGTGTGAGTGACCATGCACAAGGCATCCCAGTCCAGAAACTGGTGGATCAGGCGAACCTGATAAAAAGCTCCCCTGGCCACAGCCATCAGATGGTCTTCTAAAGACAGCTGTGAATCCAGGAGGACACCCAAGTTGCGAACCCTCTCTGAGGGGGCCAAGATCTCACCCCCTATAGTCAGTGATGGAGCCAACTGACTATGACGGGACACCGGAAACCACAGCCACTCGGTCTTGGAGGGATTGAGCCTGAGCTTGTTTCTCCCCAACCAGATCCGTACGGCCTCCAGGCACCGGCTCATCACTTCAAGGGCATCATTGGGGTGGCCTGGGATGGAAATGTACAGCTGAGTGTCATCAGCGCACTGATGGAAATCCACCTCTAAGCCACAGATGATCTCATCCAGCGGCTTCACAAAAATGTTGAACAGGAGGGGCGAGAGGACCGATCCCTGCGGCACCCCACAAACTAGGCACCTTGGGGTTGACCTCTGCCCCCCTGCCAACACAGATTGCGAATGGTCAGAAAGGAAGGAGGAGAACCACCATAACACAGTGCTCCCCACCCCTAACCCCTCCAACCGGCGCAGCATGATACCATGGTCAATGGTATCAAAAGTTGCTGAGAGATCTAATAGGACCAGGACAGAGGAACAACCCCTGTCCTGAGCCCTCCAGAGATCATCAACCAATGCAACCAATGCTGTTTCCGTGCTATACCCAGGCCTGAAGCCCAACTGGAATGGATCTAGATAGTCCGCTTCATCCAGGTACTGGGGAAGCTGTCGCACCACCACACTCTCAACAACCTTCACCACAAAGCAAAGGTTGGAGACTGGACGATAGTTTGAGAGAACAGCCGGGTCCAGAGAAGGCTTCTTGAGGAGGGCCCTCACCACTGTCTCTTTCAAGGCAGCGGGAAAGAAACCCTCACTCAAAGAAGTGTTGACAATCCCCTGGAGCCAGCCTCATATAACCTCCCGGGAAGCCAGCACCAACCAGGAGGGACACGGGTCCAATAAACATGTGGCTGGATTCAACCTACCCAGAAACCTGTCCACATCCTCGGGAGTCACAAGGTCAAACTCTTCCCACCTAACATTCTCAAGACCCACCTCCACCACCCCATCCGGACCTACCCAGTTGAAGTCCAGACCCTCCCGAATCTGAGCAATTTTGTCATGCAGATATTCCACAAAATCCTCAGCCCTGCCCTGCAAGGGGTCTTCCTGCGCTCCCAGATGGAGAAGGGGGTGGGTCACTCTAAACAGGGCAGCTGGGCGATTATCTGCAGATGCAATCAGAACAGAAAAGTAGCTAGACTTTGCCACTCTGATCGCCACTAGGTAGGACTTAATATGAGACCTCACCAGTGTTCGGTCAGATTCGGAACGACTGGCCCTCCAACCACTCTCCAGGTGTCTTTTCCAGCGCTTCATCTCTCTCAGCTCCTCAGAAAACCAAGGAGCCAATTGAGAACAGCGCCAGGTCAGAGGCCGCAAAGGCACGATGTGATCCAAAGCCCCAGCGGCCCCCCTCTCCCAGGCCGCCACTAGTTCTTCAGTCGAGCCATGAGCCAGAGCCTCAGGGAATGGCCCAAACTCCATCAGGAACCTATCCGGGTCCATCAGGCACCTGGGACGGAACGATCTAACCGGTTCCATCTCCCTGCGGCGAGGGTTAGCGGTTCAAAAGTCCAGTTGAAGGAGTGAATGATCAGACCATGACAAGGGTTTGGTGACTAATTTCTAGATCATTATTTCTAGATCATTCTGCCACTGATCAGAGACAAAAATCAAATCCAGAGTGTGTCCCCCCGTGTGAGTGGGGCCATGAACTAACTGGGTCAGGTCCAAGGCCATCATGGAAGCCATGAACTCCTGAGCTGCCATTGACATTTCACTGACTGATGGCAGGTTGAAATCCCCCAAAACCATAAGCCTGGGGGTATCAACTGCCACCCCGGCTATCACGTCAGACAGCTTGGGTAGGGCTGCTGTTGCATAGCAGGGAGCCAGGTACGCAATCAGCAGGTCCACCTGCACCCCCTGACAGGGAGGAGGGACTCACAAGGAGGGACTCACATCCGGCTGAGGAACAGTGGCCTCCCTTGGGTATAGGCTTTCATTAATAATAACTGCCACCTCCCTGCCCCTTCCCTGAACCCTCAGCTGATGGAATGCCCAAAAACCTGGGGGTACATTTCAACAAGGGGCACCCCCCCCTCCGGACCCAGCCAGGTCTCCATAATACCCACCAGGTCTGCACGCCCCTCCTGAATAAGATTGTAAATGAGGGGGGGGTTATTTACCATGGACCTGGCATTGCACAGCATCAGCCGGAGGCTCAAGCCCTGAGGATCTGAACAACCTGGGGAATGAGAGAAGCATTGGGGACATAGTGCGCAATCACTCAAACATAGCGAGTGCACACTCCCTGAACATGATGTGACCCCCTGCTTCCACCATATCTGCCCCTCCCACTCACAGTACTGATAGAATAGCCCTCCCTAAGTCGAGCTCCAGCCCCTTCCCTAACATCCGACCCTGTGTCCCTAATGCCACAGCCCCTCACAGGGCCCGGTCTTGACCCTGGTAGATTACCCCCCAGACCCACCCTGGTCCCCCCCGAACCGAAATTTTAATTAAAAACCCACTTAAAAAACCCCTCAGTCTCTTCTTTGCCGCATGCCATCTCTTGGGATTCCAAAACATGTCATCAAGATAGTCCCTCGATAATGAGGAGGGCCAAACCTGCAAGAGGGGGGAATCTCACAGAGCATGGAGTTCATTCACCAAATACATCTGACATCAGGGGAAGGTAATGACCCATGGCCAGTAACCAGGGGGTCAATTTTGATGTTGTAATAGTCCAAAGGAGCGTGATGCCGGACTTAGATGGAGCTCACGGGACCTCGTTGCCCTCTCACGGCAGTGGCAGGAGTAAAAACGCTGTTTCGATCTAGTAATAGGTGGCCCAGACCCCCTCTCATGGAGGCTGGCCAACCTAGATCGTCCCCCCCCCCCAAAAAAAAAAACCCCGGAAATGAGACAACAGCTGTAGACCAACTCCACCAAGACTTGCATCCCCAGATGTAACTCTCCGTTCAATTGAGGGAGAAAGTGGAAACAAGTCAGTCCTTGGAGTCTGGAACAAGGTTCAAACTGCAGAGACCATAAACAGCCCTATATCCAGGGAGGTGAAGATGGAACCTGACCAAGGAGATATTGTCCAGCAAGCAGGAGCAGTACGTCACAGCCTATAAGCTTAGTCCCTAATAAGGCCTTGAGCAGGCTTCAGGGAGGTGGGAGGTAAGAAAAAGGAAAGTAGAGGCAACAGAGTGCCATGGGGGAAAAAAACCCCTCAGTCATGGTCTGGCTCTCCCCAACCCCTCCCAGGTCTTTCTAATGCCGTACTGGTCACCTTGCTCAACCTCCATAAATCCTCATGGAAGTCTCTGGGACAACCAAGGGGCCAAACAACACCCCACAATCACCCAGGAGGTCCAATATAACAAGCGAGCAGCTGCCGCCCAACATCTCCAGTGCTCCCACACACCAACTCTGGCGACTCCTTCCTCGTCCTGGCAGCCGCCATTTCCAATGTCGCCAGCATCGCCATTGCCGCCAGCCTCCTCGTCCTCACCTCGCCCACCTTCCAGAGTGCATGTCCAGGGCGGCTTGGGTCGGCGATGATCCCGACAAGGGTGCTGCACTGCTGCCACTACCACGGCGCTGCCGCCATCATCTTGGCATAGCCGCCTCCACCGGGGAAAGCCAGTCACTGCCCTTCCTCCTCTCGGGCTGATCTCGCCATCCCGCCAATCTCCATGGACCTCTGGGACATCTCATAGAGCCAGAGCCATAGAGCCAGAGACGGAAATATGTGTGGCAAGGAAAGAGAGCAAGGATTAACATAAAAATACTACAAGATGAAAGAATTAGAAGTGGGTTTGGAGTTCCGAATTTATTTATTTTTTTAAATTTGATTTATATGCCGCCCTTCTCCGGAGACTCAGGGTGGCTTACAATGTGTTAAGCAATAGCCTTCATACTTTTGTGTATTTATACAAAGTCAGCTTATTGCCCCCATAATCTGGGTCCTCATTTTACCTACCTTAGAAAGGATGGAAGGCTGAGTCAACCTTGAGTCTGGTGGGATTTAAACTTGCAGTAATTGCAGGCAGCAGATGTTAAGTGGATGTTAATGATTGCCTTAGTCTACTGAGCCACCAGAGCTCTTTATTGGGAATTGGGAATTGTATTATCAAGTGGCAGCGTTAACATGGATTAAAGAATGGATTTTATTAAGGAATACAAGACTATTGACATTGGAGGGTCATGATTGACATTGGAGGGTTGGCATGCTTTTTTATAGTATGGGAAACAAAGGATACATGGATATTTCCAAAGACATTATGTAAGAAATGGTTTGCTATCAGTGTGAGAGAGAGTGAAAGAAAAACACTATTTGAATATTCCAATGTGGCTTTCTACAATAGAAGCGGTGACATACCCAAATATTGTGAACATGGGGAATATTGTTAGATATAAAGACATTTTGACAGATCGGGGAGAGCTGAAACAAAAACAAGAACTAGAGAGTCAAGGGATTGAGATAGATTGGTACACAAGACTGCAAATACAATCGAGAATTTGTTTCTTGTCATTGTAAGTTTCCAATAAGTATACAAAGACAGTGGTAGATCAAATCTATTCCCATGTTATTCCCTTCAATGGATGTTATAGAGTCAGAGAGATGATTTCTCAGTGAAACACAAGGCATTCTCCTTTACCTAAATCTGTCTTCACAGAACATAATAATCTGACACAGTTATGTAGTCAACCTTGTAATGGATCCAAACTAAATATACCTCTTCAATATCTGCTGAGGAAATCAATAATTGTGGGTTGCCAGTTGAAGGAAGTATGTATTTACTTGATGAAGCAACAGACTTAGATTAATAGGTGTAGGAATGCCACACTTTAAACCATGTTCTCTTTCATTCAACAGAATGAGAAGAAAAGAAATTATTTCAGGATATATTAAACTACTCCATCTACTTTGACTTCCCTGCATGCAATAGAAGTGCTCTGACAAAGGGATGGAGAAATAAGGTGGAAAAGAAAGCTAGTCTCAACAATTTTTGTGTTACATACATCTTCCTATAAAAATGGGATGACGCAAAAAATAATATAGAATACTTGATGAGGAAATTGAATGAGTTTGGGGCTTTAGCAGGTTTCAAAATAAATAAACAGAAAACAACAATCCTGATCAAGAAAATGTCTTTTCAGGTTAGTGAAATATTGAATAAAAAGTCAGGCTTTACAGTTGAGAAAAAGATAAAATACTTGGGGGTTATCTTGACAAACACAAATATAAAACTGTTTCAAAATAACTATGTCCCTCTTTGGAGGGATATTACATAGGATTTACAAAGATGGGATAAACTGCATTTATAACTATTGGGTAGAATTTCTGTGACCAAGATGAATATCTTACCAAAGATGTTTTTTTTTATCTCAGACGTTACCTAGACTTACAACTGATAATCCATTTAAACAATGGCAGAAGGATATTTCTAAGTTCATATAGCAAGGGAACAAACCAAGAATTAGATATAAGCTACTGCAAGATGCTAAGGAAAGAGGGGGTTTGGGTCTATCAGATATGAAATTGTATTTTGATGCATGCTGTTTGACCTGGGCAAAGAATGGGTGAGCCTCCAGAATAAGAGGTTACTTGAACTAGAGGGCCATGAATTAAGGAATGGATGGCAGGGCTACTTAGGGTGTGATAAAAGTAAAGTTAATGTTGATTTTAATAACCATTTTGTTAGACATGCCATATTAATAGTTTGGAATAAATATAAAACAGGGCTCTTTACGAAGTTGCCCCTTGGGGTGTTACCATAGTTAGATTTTTTAAAGAAAAGAAATGGTGGCAATACATGGTGGTGTTGACATACAATAAAATTTTATCTCTCAGCTTTGGCCCAAAATTAAAGCCGACGGGAAAACTTGAATCTGAAGGTTATGTTTGCCATTGGTTTACTTCTTAATAACTGAAAGAAAGGTTTAAACCAGATAAAAACTGTTACGGATTTGACTTTGTTAAAAATGAATTGGAAATTTCATTATGTGGCAGCGATGAACATATTATTGCTAAGATCTATAAAACGTTATTGAAATTGAATTTGGAAAATGAAGTGTAAAACATTGTATGATTCAGTAGGCAAGGGATTTTGGATATAATCTGATGCTTGAACAATTGAAAAATAGATGGATGAAGGGTTTAAAATTTATATTAAACTATAATCTAAAAGAAAATTTCTATAAGATGAAGTATCATTGGTATTTAACACCAGATAAGTTATCTAAGATGTATAAAGGTATGTCAAATGAATGTTGGAAGTGTAAAAGTGAAGAGGGGACTTTTGATCATATATGGTAGACGTGTGATAAAGCAAAAAAGTATATATATTGGAGTGTGATTCATATTTTAATACAGAAAATTTTGAAAATGGAGATAAAAATGAAATTAGAACTTTTCTTCCTTTTGGGCTTAATGGAAAAAGAATTGGAGAAAAAAATTGGAACTTTGTTAATATATATCTTGACAGTAGCAAGATTATTTTAGGCACAAAAATGGAAGGATATTTTGATTCCTACTATGGACGAATGGTCGCAGAAGTTGATGGAGTTGGCTGAAATGGCAAAATTGACCACTTTTTTAAAAGAAAAGAATGTAAGTACTTTTCTTTCCACATGGAGACTGCTTCTGAACTTTGAACGTGGAAGTTGGAGTTGGAAAAGAATGAAACTCTGACTTTGGGTTTTACGGATTAGACTGATCTTTATAGAAATTGCTTGTTCATATTATTATGAAAAAGTGAAAAGTTGTGAAAAAAGCTATGAAAAAGCAAAAACACACCTCCTATCATGTATCCAGACATTTCTTCATCCATCTCCCTAGTACCAGACTACCCTGAGCTCCCAGTTCCAACCCTACAGAAAGGGACCAGCCATCTTCAAGAGAGAGAAGCAAATCATACTGCAAGAAAGATATTGCAGTTTGCAATTCACAGATGCAGCTGAGGATGGAAAGCCATACTTCCCCAACCAGAAAGACCTCAACAATCTGATCAGAGACCTTGTCCTACCAAGTCACATGCTGAGCTTCTGACATCTAGGCTCTAGGAGTGAGCTTGTTGGATGAAAGTGTACAAGTTACAGATCAGAGAAAGTTTCACCAACATTTTTCCAACTTCTTCAGTTGGCATGATGGGCTGTGCTTCTGCAACAATGTGGCTGATCTATTTGAGGCTATAGGAATAACCTGTAACCTGAGTGAATGGCACCTCTTCATAGACAACTCATCCAGGGGCCTCAAAGCCATGTTGTTTCATAACCTGAACAAGTACCCATTCCTCCCTATAGCTCACTCTGTGTTGTGGCCCACCAGTGGCCAGCAGAACAGGCAGCAGATTCAGACAGTGAGGAGGTTGGGGAGGAACGTGGGTCAGTCCTGGAGTCTGGGGAAGGCTCAGAGAATGGCTTTGAGTCAGAGGCAGAGAGGGGTCCAAGGCCTCTGGTAGTTCTTTGCTGCCTCCAGAGTCTCCAGAATCTGACATCAACAAGGCAGAAGAACAGTGTGAGCCTGTTCCCAGTGTGCACATGTGCAGAGCTGTCAGGAGACAGGAACAATGAAAGAAACAGGGTTGACTTGGGAGTAAGGCTTGGAGATGATTGGCCCCTCCCATAAGACATAAAAGATAAGTGAATGGGATATGAGCTTTTACAGGAAGCAATTAGTTTATCTGGCCGATTCAAGATTTGAAAATTCTGTTTGTGACTCTGTACCAAGTTTGGCCTTCCCCTGAATCTGGAAATTAGCTCTTTGGCAGTGTTCCACATGAGATAGGTGGGTATTGATAACCTTCCTCTGGAAGACTATTTTTCAAGTCTTGCAGACTGTAAATGGAAGTAATTTATAGCTGTATGAATTAAAGAGGTTTCCCAGGATTAAGTTTGTGCTGTTTAATTTCTAAGGAAGCCTAGGTCAGAACAGTCTGTGCACTGCAAAGAGGACTATACCAGCATCAAAATGTTGCTGAGTGCCTTGAAATATGATGACTATGGCTGGGAGTTGGAAACTTCAAAATTATTTTTATTATTCTACCCTCCTCCATGATTCCTTCCTTCAGAATCGTATTACTGGTATTAAGTTTACAAGTTTAGAGGTTCCAATTTTGAGTTTACAAGCAGTCTTGGAATTACCCCTATCATCGTGACTTACTTACTATGAAGGATTGAATCTAACCCTTGAAGCCACTAAAGTATTGGGCCAATAATGAGCTGTAAAACATGCTTTTTTTTTTTTGTAAATACTGCCTCTGAAGTGAATGTGGAAGACCAAATTAAATCTGAAGTCAGGAGAAATCCTTGAAAGTGCCATTGTACAATAATTTCAAATTCTAATTAATCTTAGAAGCAGAATGCATTCCAAAATTCTGTATTTCCTTTATAAAATAAGTGAAGAGGTAAAATACTGGCCCAAAATTGTTAAAATATCATAGCATATGCAAATAATTAATACTCACACTGTGCCAAAGTAGAACATTCATGTTTACCTATAGTGGTTGCCAAAGGTTCAAGGATCAAATTAAATAGCAAGGTTGAAAGCAGGCCTGCCAGGTGCCACATTGTAAGTCAAAAGAAATTGCAATTCTTTGATTTATAGTAACTCTGTTGCAGGATTTGAAATATTAAATCCCAAGCCACTCAGCTGACTTTCATGAAGAGCACTATCTACTCAACACCTGCTTTAAATACTTAATCTGAACCAAATCAAAGATTATTTTTGGGTCTCAAGATTCTAGCATACCATGTTATTAGTCACATCCCACATATCAATTAAGAAAAGTAAATGGTCTGATTCTTCACCATTTTTGATGAACTCCAACTAGGAGAGATGAATTATTTGTTTTGCAACCTCTCTATTCAGTAGTAGTTAAGGCATTATTATACATCTGAATTAATTAAATAGGCCTTTGATTAGCACAAATTTTGGGAATTTTGGGCTTAAAAGCAACCTTATATATAGTATGTCTCATAAAAGAATTGTTAAGGAATGCTATCCCGCTAGCCTCCAAAAGTCTAGAGTCCAGGAAACCTGGAAATGCCTTTTATCATTTCCATGGAAAGTCCTTCATATCAGGAGATTTCCCAAGAGCTGCATAGCATCCAGTAGTTCTTGAATAAAGAGAGGAACATTCAGAAATTCACTCAGGTTGGCAATAGCTGTTAATCATTTCCATGTAGGAGTCCTTATCAGCCAAATAATATATTGACCTATAGAAAAGGGGGGAAACCCTGTTTATTAATGAGTTAATACTCAAACCATGTTCCTATGGCCATTCAATCCTAACCTTATGGTGAAGGTTCGGGTTTAGTTTATCCTTTATCTGCTGTTACATTGCCCTTATTACAACATTGTTTGGAGAAGCGTCATCTTTCATCTGTTCTCCAGTGTTTCAGGTCAACCTGAGGAAATTTAGATTGTTTTTCTTCAATCAGATAAGGAAGATTCTGTTCTATTTCATATAATTGGGCAGTATTTGTATAACAGTGGTGGGCTGATGGTGGTCCAACTGATGGACGGCTTGTAAGTCAGACAGATAGTCATTAGCCGCCAGTACTGGTACCAGGGAGTTGAGTTGTGTGAGGGGAAAGAACCGAGGATGATATCCCATATTAGCCAGGAAAGGGGTCATTTGTGTGGAGATGTGCTGTGAGTTGTTGAATGAGAACTCTGCTACTGCCAAATAGTCTGACCAATTATCTTGTTGCTGGTTCACAAAGCAGCGCAGGTATTGCTCCAGAATGCTAATAACTTTCTCAGTCCCACCATTGGTTTCCAGGTGATGTGCTGATGACAGGCAGATTTTCATGTCCAAGGCCGTCATCAGCCCTTTCCAAAACTGGGCTGTAAATTGAGCCCCTCTGTCCGAAACGATCCTATCAGGTAGGCTGTGCAACCAGAAGATGTGTTGGATAAACATGCGGGTGGCGCAAGCCATCGGTAACGCCCAACATGAGGAACTCTTGAGGCACCGAGACAGGCTCTACATGCCAGTGGGGCTGCTCCGGGAACTTATCTTGTCACAGTGCCATGATAATCCTGCGGCAGGGCACTTTGGCCTCTTTAAGACATTACATCTAGTTTCCCACACTTTTTGGTGGCCCCAATTGCGACACGATGTCCAGGCTTATGTCACATCCTGTATTCGCTGCCATCAGGCCGAGTTGGCAACAGGAACCCCTCCAGGGCTGCTTCAACCATTGCCAACACCAGAAAGACCCTGGGGTGCCATTTCCATCGTGCTGCTGTAATTCCCGTATCTGAGCCCGTAAATCCACTGGTTCCTGAACCACGGAGAAAGACTCTACAGGCAACACTGTCTGGAGCGGAAGCGAGTCTTTGATGTGGGAATACTCCGGTTTCTGCGAGAGCGCATCTGCCCTTTGGTTGCAAATACTGAGGATGTACATCACAGGGAAATTGAACCAGGCAAAGAAGAGGGACCACCGAATCTGCTGTTGGTTCAGTTTCCGGGCGGTCTGTAGGAACTCCAAGTTTTTATGGTCCATCTGGACTTCAATTTGATGCCGGCCCCCCTCCAGAAGATGTCTCCAGGCCTCAAATGCCATCTTAATGGCCATTAAATCCTTCTCCCATATGGTGTAATTGCGCTCGGAAAGGTTGAGCTTCTGCGAATAATAGGCACAAGGGAAGAGGGTACCACCAGACACCTCACCAACAGCAACATCCAATGCATCTGCTTCCACCACAAACAGACGGTGGGGGTCAGGATGCTTCAAGATAGGCTTCTTCATGAGGGCCTGTTTCAAGGCCTGGAATGCCTGCTGCTCGGGGTACCACACCGGAACAGGACTTTTTTCTGCAGAAGCTGAGTGAGGGGTGTGGTCAAGGCAGCAAAGCTGGGGATAAAAGTCTGATAGTAGTTAGCAAACCCAAGGAGGCACTGGACATCCTTCACTCGTCGAGGAGGTTACCAACTACTCAAAGACTCCACCTTGCTCAGCTCCATGGCAATGCCCTGTGGAACTCAATGGTGGACTGTAAAAACTGGCATTTCTCCAGTTTAATATACAGATGATGCTTCTAAAGACATTGCAGTACCAGGTGGAGGTGCTGTTGGTGGCTCTTCTGGGAAGGAGAGTAGATCAGAATGTCACCTCCGATGCAGAGCCCTCATCTGGGCCTTCCCCAGGCTCCAGGACTGGCCCATATAATGGAAAAAGAATTGGAGAAAAAAATTGGAACTTTGTTAATATATATCTTGACGGTAGCAACATTATTTTATGCACAAAAATGGAAGCACACTTTGATTCCTACTATGGACAAATGGTTGCAGAAGTTGATGGAGTTGGCTGAAATGGCAAAATTGACCACTTTTTAAAAAGAAAAGAACATAAGTACTCTTCTTTCCACATGGAGACCTCTTCTGCTTAATGTGGAAAAGAATGAAACTCTGACTTTGGATTTTACTGATTAGACTGATCTTTATAGAAATGGCTTGTTCATATTATTATGAAAAAGTGAAAAGTTGTGAAAAAAGCTATGAAAAAGCAAAAACACACCTCCTATCATGTATCCAGACATTTCTTCATCCATCTCCCTAGTACCAGACTGCCCTGAGCTCCCAGTCCCAACCCTACAGAAAGGGACCAGCCATCTTCAAGAGAGAGAAGCAAGTCATACTGCAAGAAAGATATTGCAGTTTGCAATTCACAGATGCAGCTGAGGATGGAAATCCATACTTCCCCAACCAGAAAGACCTCAACAATCTGATCAGAGACCTTGTCCTACCAAGTCACATGCTGAGCTTCTGACATCTAGGCTCTAGGAGTGAGCTTGTTGGATGAAAGTGTACAAGTTACAGATCAGAGAAAGTTTCACCAACATTTTTCCAACTTCTTCAGTTGGCATGATGGGCTGTGCTTCTGCAACAATGTGGCTGATCTATTTGAGGCTATAGGAATAACCTGTAACCTGAGTGAATGGCACCTCTTCATAGACAACTCATCCAGGGGCTTCAAAGCCATGTTGTTTCATAACCTGAACAAGTACCCATTCCTCCCTATAGCTCACTCTGTGTTGTGGCCCACCAGTGGCCAGCAGAACAGGCAGCAGATTTGGACAGTAAGGAGGTTGGGGAGGAATGTGAGTCAGTCCTGGAGTCTGGGGAAGGCTCAGACAATGGCTCTGAGTCGGCGGCAGAGAGGGGTCCAAGGCCATCTGGTAGTTCTTTGCTATGCAGAGCTGTCAGGAGACAGGGACAATTAAGGAAACAGGGTTGATTTGGGAGTAAAGCTTGGAGATGATTGGCCCCTCCCATAAGACATAAAAGAGAAGTGAATGGGATGTGAGCTTTTGCAGGAAGCAATTATTTCATCTGGCCGATTCAAGATTTGAAAATTCTGTTTGTGACTCTGTGCTAAGTTTGGCCTTGCCCTGAATCTGGAAATTAGCTCTTTGGCAGTGTTCCACATGAGATAGGTGGGTGTAGATAACCTTCTTCTGGAAGACTGTTTATCAAGCCTTACGGACTGTAAATGAAAATAATTTACAGCCGTATGAATTAAAGAGGTTTGCCAGGACTAAGTTTTTGCTGTTTAAGTTGTGAATAAGAAATAAGTTCCTTTATTTCTAAGGAAGCCTAGGTCAGAACAGTCTGTGCACTGCAAAGAGGTCTATACCAGCATCAAGATGTTGCTGAGTATGGTTAAAAATATTTCAAAGATGCAGAAGGATATATTAGAATCTAGATTGGATGTTCAAATTGTAAATAAAATTAAATATCTAGGAATTTGGCTAACAGCCCGATGCTCTAAAATTAAGGAAGACAATTTTGTTAAATTATATGATCAGACTGTAAGAGACCTGGAGAAATGGAAAAATTTACAGTTGTCTTTGATGGGACGGATAGCAGCAATTAAGACACATGTTTTGCCCAAATGGCTATTTTTATTTCAATCAGCTCCAGTGAGGCTAGACAAAAGGTTTTTTAAAGGTCTGGATCGAGTTGTGCTGAAATTTATTTGGCAGGGAAGAGGCCTAAGGTGAAGCTCAAAATGTTACAAGAGCATAGAGAGAGGGGGGGCTTTGGTCTCCGCTGCTGGGAATTATATTATCAAGCTTCACTGCTAGCCTGGATGAAGAATTGGCGTTATTGAAGAGGAGGTCTTTATTAGATTTAGAAGGACATGACCTACAACACGGCTGGCATGCATTGCTATGGGGAGAGAAAGATGAACAGTGTAAGTATTTCAAGAGACAAGGCGAATATTGCTGGAAACCTGAGACATATTTAGAGGAAAATTTTATACCAAGATCCCAACCTGGTTCTCAGCAATAGAAGCGATGACATACCCAACAACTCTTAAACAGGATAATATTTTTAGATATAAAGATCTTGTGGATGCCCAAAGGATATTAAAGTCTAGGGAAGATTTGGTTGATAAAGGAATTAGGCTAGATTGGTGGACCTATTGTTACAATTCAATCTTGTTACAGGAGAGATAGAGATAATTATGGGATATATGTGATGGAACAGAGTTTTGATAAAATATTATTGGGAGGGGACCATAAATACATAACAAAAATGTATGTACAATTGCTTGAGTGAATGATAGGAGAGGAAGTTGTAAAAGACACTATGATTGCCTGGGGGAAGAATTTTGGGTACTCGATCCCCCTAGAAAAATGGCAACAAATGTGGGGGGAAAATACTAAAATGACTATGGCAACGTCTTTCAAAGAAAAAGCATATAAAATGTTGTATAGGTGGCATCTCCCACCAGCAAGAATTGCCATAATGTTTCAGGGTGCATCAGAGTTATGTTGGAAATGTGGGAAAACCAGAGGTACGTATTTCCACTAATGGTGGACTTGTATAATGGCAAAGAAGTATTGGAGAAGGATTAAGAATTGGATTAAGGAAATTACTAATGTGGACCTCCTATGGAAACCTGAGATATATTTACTAGGTATTCGCCCAGAGGGGCTGAGTAAGAAAAAATGGTATCTCACTCTACATATCTTAGTCGCAGCTAGAATAGTGTTTGCCCAACAGTGGAAAGAAAAAGAGATACCAGCCAGTCCCAAAATTATAAGCAAAGTATTGGAGTGTGCTGAGGTGGATAGAATGACATATATGTTGAAAGAAAAAGAGGATTCTGAATTTTTTCAAAGTTGGGACAGTTGATATCGGTGGTTGTATAAAAGAATTGAGACGAAGTGAGGGCCTATGTTAATACGAAGAGAGATACATTTATTTAGATTGAGAGATAATTGTATGAAAATCACATTTGGGGATTACTTACCTTATTCTGTGTTGTGGGCATAATTATTTACTAATGAGGGCAGGAATATTATCTGCTGGGATAGACGTGTTGAATGGGGGAGGGAGGGAGGAGAATGTATGGTTTTTGTTTCTATGTATAAACAATGTTTTTGACTTCTGTTGATTTTAACTTGAAAAAAATTAATAAAATTTATTGTTAAAAAAAAGATGTTGCTGAGTGCCTTGAAATATGATGACTATGGCTGGGAGTTGGAAATTTCAAAATGGTGTCATTTCTGATGGGCCTCCAAGATGGTTTCACCAAGTTTCCTTGTTTTCTTTGTCTCTGTGACCACCGGACAGTAAGGCACACTATCACAGAAAGGACTAGCCACAGCAGACTGAGTTCTCCATAGGGCTGCAAATCAAGTTGGCTTCATCAAATAATTTGTCTGGCTCTACACAAGAAGTCAGAAGCTTTCAAGTACCTCAAGATCTCTTTCCACAGATCTCAGAGGCAAAGGTTAAAGCTGGTATCTTCATCAGATAACAGAGAAAGAAGATCATAGATAGTTGTATCCGTCTTTGTATCCATCTTTACAACAAAAAAAAAAGAGGGGGGGAAGCAGTCCAATCTACTAAAAACAGTACCGTAAAAAACAGATTAGGAACACAAGTTAAAATAGGGAAGAAAATGGTAAGTGAGCGCCTGTCCACTTAGATGAGTTCAAATCACCAGAACCAGATGGATTACACCCCAAGGTTCTGAAGGAATTGGCAGACATGATCTCAGAACCAATGAACTATATCTTTCAAAGATCCCGGAGCACCGAGAAATTACCAGAGGACTGGAAAAGAGCTGATATATTTCCCACAAAGAAAAGGGAGTTAAACTATTCTCCAAAACACCTGAGGGCAGAACAAGAAGTAATGGGTGGAAACTAATCAAGGAGAGAAGCAACTTAGAACTAAGGAAAATTTCCTGACAGTTAAAACAATTAAATCAGTTGAACAACTTGACTCCAGAAGTTGTGAATGCTACAACACTGGAAGTTTTAAAGAAGAGATTGGATAACTATTTGTCTGAGATGGCATAGGATTTCCTGCCTAAGCAGGGGGTTGGACTAGAAGACTTCTAAAGTCCTTTCCAATCCTATTCTATTCTATTCTATTCTATTCTATTCTATTCTATTCTATTCT
>WNWU01013332.1:27574-114768 GCA_012654045.1 Ptyas mucosa | reverse complement strand
TTCTATTCTATTCTATTCTATTCTATTCTATTCTATTCTATTCTATTAATTCTATTCTATTCTGTATGACAAATTTGCCCAGAAGCTGAACAGGGTGGAGAAAATGACTTGGAACAGTTTCGTTGTAGTAGTTCATGGCTTTCTGTGCAATCACAAGGCTGAAAACTATGAGCAGTTGGTTCAGACTCTCATAAAGAATTATGGGATGCAGAATGTCCCTTAAAGTTGATATATTTGATGCTCATCTTGACAAATTAAAGGAGAACATGGGTACTTAGAGAAACAAGGTGAGCGCTTTCACCAGGATATCCTGGACTTTGAACATTGTTACCAAGGACAATATAAGAAAAACATGATGGGGGACCATGTTTGGGGGCTTATTTGGGAAAGCAATTTGCAATATAGCCACAAATCTAGAAAATCTACTTATTTCTGAACCCTTTTGAGCGGTTTTGACTATCTTTGTGTATTTGCTATTTGTATTTGTTCTTTCTCTAACTGCTTAAAAAGATAAAAATCCCCCTGTTTTGTCTCTATAAATATGAAAATTTGTAGGCTGTTGCCACAAAATCAAAGTTTGTGATGAATATAGCCATTTTTGCATAGGCTTTGGACATAAGCAGTTGAAACATAAATCAGAAGCCAGGAACAAAAAATATGTTACATAATTGGATGAATAGTAAAATGAGTCTGTTTATAGCAACTCACTTGGCTGAAGGAATTGCAATTTACCAATAGCTGTGACTGTATCAATATCACAAGTGGTAGGGCTACAACCTAAAAGGAGCCTGTTGAAATGGATTGTATGTATTTATTTAGTCAGGATTCAAGTCAAGATTGGGATGGACATGGCATGGATCGATACGTTTGCTAGCTTGAGGTAGGAGCGGGATAGACTTAATGCATTACCACTTCTTTATTTTCAATGCTCAGCACTTTTTTATACCACTGATCATGATAGCCTTCTGGTCCAGCTCTGAGTATGGGCTGCATGGTCCTTTTTTGTTTCTTTTTCTTTTTTCCAGGACCTCCAAGGTTCCTTCCAGCTCTATTCTGATTCTCTTCCCCGAGAGTGTCAACCTCCTCCTTTTCTCTGTAATTTAATCTTTGTTATTTAGTGAATTAGATAACTTGGTGAAAGCAACCCAATAAAGAAAACAGAAAGAACAGATATAATCCAGAAGGGGTTTGAAATAAAGCAGCATTCAGCCAATCAATTAACATTTAAAAAGAAAAGTTTACAAAGTGAAAGTTAAAAGTCCTGGCTTGCTTATGAAAACATCTGATGGTCAGAAGACGTGTAAAGTGCCCTTGACTTTTAAGCTGCCCCCTCACAAGGAGTTGCAATCTTCAAGATTCTCCCTCCTGGGTGGATCCATAGCTGTCAAAAAGTCATCTTGCGTTGTTCCTAAGTGCCCCCATCAAATCAAAGGGGCAAGGCTGACAAAGAACCAGCTCTGACAGCAAACCTAGCAGATCATGGATAAGAGAAAGAAAGACTCTAATTCCACAGCAGCCATTGGGGGAGGAGTCTGCTGCTATGCCTTCTTCTGAAGAGATCCTGAATAAACCAAATTAGGAAAATACAGTCAAGCAAGGCAAAAGAAATTCACTCAGGTTGGCAATAGCTGTTAATCATTTCCATGTAGGAGTCCTTATCAGGCAAATAATATATTGACCTATAGAAAAGGGGGGAAACCCTATTTATTAATGAGTTAATACTCAAACCATGTTCCTATGGCCATTCAAACCTGACCTTATGGTGAAGGTTCAGGTTTAGTTTATCCTTTATCTGCTGTTACATTGCCCTTATTACAACATTGTTTGGAGAAGCGTCATCTTTCATCTGTTCTCCAGTGTTTCAGGTCAACCTGAGGAAATTTAGATTATTTTTCTTCAATCAGATAAGGAAGATTCTGTTCTATTTCATATAATTGGGCAGTATTTGTATAACAGTGGTGGGTCCAATGATGGATGGCCTGCAACTTGGACAGATAGTCATTAGCCGGTACCAGTACCAGGGAGTCGAGGTGCGTGAGGGGAAAGAACCAAGGATGGTATCCCATATTAGCCAGGAAAGGGGTCATTTGTGTGGAGATGTGCTGCGAGTTGTTGAATGTGAACTCTGCTACTGTCAAATACTGTCTGACCAATTCTGGAGCAGGTATTGCTCCAGAATACTAATAACTTTCTCAGCCCCACCATTGGTTTCCAGGTGATGTGCTGATGACAGGCAGATTTTCATGTCCAAGGCCGTCATCAGCCCTTTCCAAAACTGGGCTGTAAATTGAGCCCCTCTGTCCGAAATGACCCTATCAGGTAGGCCATGCAACCAGAAGATGTGTTGGATAAACATGCAGATGGTTGCAGAAGTTGATGGAGTTGGCTGAAATGGCAAAATTGACCACTTTTTAAAAAGAAAAGAACGTAAGTACTTTTCTTTCCATATGGAGACCGCTTCTGCTTGATGTGGAAAAGAATGAAACTCTGACTTTGGATTTTACTGCTTAGACTAATAGATCTTTATAGAAATGGCTTGTTCATATTATTATGAAAAAGCGAAAAGTTGTGACATCTGAACCTATTCTCCCAGAATCTCCCTAGAAGTTTCCACTTTAGCTTTACTCTGCGCATAGAGAAATTTTCACTAGCAGTGGCTTCCCTTTATCTGTGTCCACCTTAACTATCTCCCAAACTATGTTTCTAAACTGAAGAAACCTCTTGGATGAGAAGTCAAATGTCTTAAAGAAAAATCAGAAACTTAAGTTGCCTTTAAACAAAAACACCTTTGGGACAACCATGACCTGAATGATTGACAGCCATTCTAGACTTCCTTAACTACAGTGAGTGAAATATAGGAAGATGCTACAGACTGTGTTGTTTATTGGAAAGTTTTTTCCAAAAAGCCGGTAAAAATGAAATATTCTATGGCATAACCTGTCATATAACATGTTACTAATAAAGCCAAACTGAATAAGCTTTAATTCCATTTCCTATAGAAAGATTCTGGTGGAAGTTGTTTCATTTATCCATAAATTGGTGTATAGTTTGCTCAATTGGGAGGTTGAAACACATGAACACAACAGAGGGGTGGCAGCAACAGTCATATTTCAGTTCAGAATATAGTATACTCTGCTGTACTCTGGTCTTTTTTCAGGAAATAAAACAGCCATGACAGAACAAGGAGTTCATGTTCAGAAATAACAGGGAGATACCAAAACTATCTAGCAAACCATATCTAGCAAGTCCTCTGATGCAACATGTGTGTGAAAATGTAGAAACCAGAAGGCCTCAGCTGACTTGGAATTTAGCAATCACAATTCTGAAGCTAAATAATAACCATACATTTGCTAGACCAATTCTTGAATACAGCTCATCTGGCTAGAACTCGCACTGCACATCGGACATTAATACAATTGAGAGAGTCCAGAGATATTTCACAAGAAGAGTCCTCCACTCCTCTGCTTGCAATAGAATACCTTATGCCACCAGACTTCAAATTTTGGGCTTAGACAACTTAGAACTACGCCGACTTCGGTCTGACCTAAGCGTAGTACATAAAATTATCTGCCACAATGTCTTTCCTGTCAATGACTACTTCAGCTTCAACCACAACAATACACAAGCAAATAATAGATACAAACTCAAGGTAAAACGCTCCAAACTCGATTGCAGAAAATATGACTTCAGTAACAGAGTGGTCAATGCCTGGAATGCACTTCCTGACTCTGTAGTTTCTTCCCCAAACCCCCAAAACTTTAACCTTAAACTGTCTACTATTGACCTCAACCTATTCCTAAGAGGTCTATAAGGGGTGTGCATAAGTGCATCAGCGTCCCTGTCCTAATATTCCTTTTTACTTACACTTTTCATGTATTCAAATTATGTTTATACTTTTATCTATTCCAGGCGTTGACCACTCCATTGCTGAAGTCGCATTTTCTGCAATTGAGTTTGGAACTGTTTACCTTAAGTTTGTATTGATTGTTTGCCCGTGTATTATTGAGGTTGAAGCTGAAGAAGTCATTGACAGGTAAGACATTGTAGCAGACAATTTTGTGTACTACTATGCTTAGACCAGACCACAGGTGGCACAGTTCCAAATTGTCCAAGCTCAAAATTTCAAGCCTGGTGGCATAAGGGATTCCATTATGAGTAGAGGAGTAGAGTACTCTTCTTGTGAAATATCTCTGGACCCGTTCAATCTTATTAATGTTCGATATCCAGGCAGATGAGCTGTATTCGTGAATTGGTCTGGCAAAGGTTTTGTTTGCCCTAATTAACAATTTGATGTTACCAGAGAAGAAGCTTCGCAAAATAAGGTTAACAACTCTTAAAGCTTTTTTGGCAATGCTGTTACAATGAGCTCTGGGGCTTAGATCATTTGAGATAAGTAGTCCTAGGTCCTTGACAGAGTGAGGGTCATCTAAGAGATCATTTCCACCTAACTTGTATTTGGTGTTTTGATTTTTTTTTTGCCAATGTGTAGTATAGAGCATTTGTTAGTTGAAATTTGGAGTTGCCAATTATGCGACCATTCTGACACATGGTCACTTTGTAGGGCAGCAGCATGGTCTGTGATGTTAAATAATTTTACATCATCAGCAAAGAGTATGCAGCTGCTTTTAATGTGATCACATAGGTTGTTGATATAAAGCAGAAAGAGTGTGGGTCCTAAGACACTGCCTTGGGGGACACTGCTATTAACTGGTGCTGGGTTTGATAGGGCCCTCCCTATTTTGACCATTTGCTGCCTGTTTGACAGGAACTTGGCTATCAACTTGTGTAGGGAACCAAAGATGCCGTAAGAACTAAGTTTCAGCAGTAGTTTGTCGTGTACCACTGAATCAAAGGTTTTGCAGAAGTCTATGTAAATTGTGTCTATTGCTAATATAAATATATATATTTCTAGATATCCAATTAGATGCAGATTCCATCAGTCAAAGAGTGTCAGTTGACAGGGACTAGAAGATGAGCTTTTTCTGCAGCAGCCCCTGCTCTGTGGAACAACCTCCTTCTGGAGATTAGAATAGGCAGAATCGTGTTAGCTTTCTGTACAGCTTGGCTATGCTCATGAGACTCAGTGCTCAGTGCTACCTGTGCTAGGGGCTCCACCTCCTGGCTATATTGTTAACAGGCCAGATATCTTGCTCATATGTACTTGAATCATATGTTTTAACGTTTTAGTGTTTTAATAGTTTTTACTGTTTTTAAGGTTTTAATTGTAATATATATTTCTGAATTGAGAACCACCCAAAGTTCTTTGCTAAGATAGGTAGCTATAAAAATAAAATAACTAACTAGCTAACTAACCTACTGACTCACAAACACAAACCAACCAACCAATAAATTTCTCTGAAAGGTGGCAGGAAAGAGAAGAAGAGGCTAGCCTTCATCAAAGTCCATCACTGGAGGTTTTTAAGAAGAGACTGGACAGCCATTTGTCTCAAATTGTATAGAGTCTCCATCTTGAGCAGGGGGTAGAAGACCTCCAAGCTCCCTTCCAGCTCTATTCTGATTCATTGAAAGTGGATTGACAGCCTAAATGCAGCCTAAGAGCCGAGGTGACGCAGTGGTTAGAGTGCTGTACTGCAGCTACTTCAGCTGACTGCTAGTTCAGCAGATCAGCAGATCAAATCTCACCAGCTCAAGGTTGACTCAGCCTTCCATCCTTCCGAGGTGGGTAAAATGAGGACCCAGATTGTTGGGGGCAATATGCTATTTAGTATACTGTCGATTGTTGTAAGCCGCCCAGAGTCCTCGGAGAGTGGGCAGCATAAAAATATGATTAATAATAAAATAAAATAAATAACTTCTTGGATGGGAAGTAAAACATTTTCAAAAGAAAAAACAAACAAACAAGAAAGTCCAGTTGTCTATTGGGAAAAGCACCTTTGGGAGAGTCGAAGCTGGTGTAGAATTTTCAGGGTAATTGATCCAGGCCTTCATCTGTTAGCCTATCCAGAGAGAGGATGATAGGCTAGAAATCCTCAAGGGCTCTGATTGTTGTCATTTTCAGTTGGGTATGTAAAAGCATAAGTGACTGGGAGAAGGAACCTCCAATTCAGGAAAGGCTATAATTGGCATACTAGCTGCCATCTGCTATTTAAACAGGAATTTCAAGTCCAAGCATTTCCTAGTTATAAGACAAAGATGTTATTCCTATTCCATGAAGAAACTAAAATTCCATGATTAACAGTATCAAAAGCCAGAGGGAGATCCAGAAAGATGGGAAAGGCAGTGATAATTCTTGTACTCAGTCTCACTACAGGTTACCCTCAAAATACAGCATCAGTAAAATACATAGTGTTACAATCAGACTAGAAGAGATCCAGGTAACTGGTTTACTCCAGAACTGAATAAATTCTATGATAGAATGGTAATATTACAGTTATTAATAAAACTACCGTATTTTCCGAAAAATAAGCCCTCCCCTGAAAATACATCCTTCCCCAAAAATAAGCCCTCCCTGAAAATATTTAAATGAATGTGGAGCCATTTCCCGCCATTTCCTCTGGTTAGAGTTAGGGGGACAGAGCTGGAAATGAGGTAAGACGGCAAGAGGATCCCTGTCTTGCTCCATGCACCCCAAAATAATAAGACCTCCTCGAAAATAAAGCCAGGCGCTTATTTCAGGGTTCAAAAAATATAAGACAGAGTCTTATTTTCAGGAAAACACGGTAGAGTTAATAAGTTTCTAATTATATTGCCTTGAGAAAGACTCTTAATCAATCACAATAGAGCTGGAAGGGACCTTTGAGGTTGTCTAGTCTAGCCCCTTCCTCAAGCAGGAGACCCTATACCATTTTACATTAGTGACTGTCTTCTTAAAAACCTCCAGTGATGAAGCACCCACAACATCTGAAGGCAAGCTGTTCCACTGGTTAATTGTCCTCATTGTTAGGAAGTTTCTCCTCAATTCCAGATTGCTTCTCTCCTTGATTAGTTTCCATCCATTGTTTCTTCTCCTGCCCTCTTGTGCACTGGAAAATAAGTTGACCCCCCTCCTCTTTATGGCAACCCCTCAAATACTGGAATACTGCTATCATATCACCCTTTGTCCTTCTTCTCTCCAGACTAGCCAAACCCAAATCCTTGCAAACCTTCTTCATATATCCAGGCCTTTAATCATCTTAGCTGCTCTTTTCTGCACCTTTTCCAAAGTCTCAACATCTTTTTTGTAATGTGGTGATCAAAACTGGATGCAATATTCCATGTATATGCTTACTAAGGCTTTATAAAATGGTAGTAATGTGATTTTGATTTTATGCCTCTGTTTATACAACCAAGGATTGTATTAGCATTTTTGAGCACTGCTGCATATTGCTACTGTTTTTGAGCCAGGTTTTGCCCAATCTGTACTTGGATCGTTGGTTTTTCATGCCCGAATGTAAAACCTTGCTATTCTCCACATTAAATTTCATTTTGTTTGATAGGGCCCATTGTTCAAGCCTGTCAAGATCTTTTTGGAATCTGACCTTGTCTTCTGGGGTGTTGGTTATTCTTGCCAGTTTAGTGTCATCTGCAAATTTGATAAGTTCCCCTTCTATTCCCTCATCTAAGTCATTTATGAAGATATTGAAGAGTACTGGGCCTAAGACAGAACCTTGTGATACCCCACTGCTTATCTCCCTCTATATTAAGGACTACTCATTGAATATGGTTTGTCAGCCAATTAGAAATGTATCTGGTGTTGCTGCTATCTATCTCATATTTTTCTAGCTTTACCAACAAAGTAGGATTGTAGTCTACTTTGACACTGCTGCAAGTTGTTTCATAAATCCGTATATTGGATACTTTGGTCATTTATGAAGTTGAAATACACTAACACAACTGAGATGTGACAATAGCAGCCATGTTTAAGTTCAGAATGTAGTCAAAGAGTACATTCTGGGCCCTTTGGGCATCTTAATGTGAATCCAATGGTCATTGCACAGGTAAGGCATTCTAAAAGTGTGAGGTCCCAAAAGTTATACAAACTCTAGATTAAAAATATTAGAGCTTAATATTGTGCAACACTAAAGGAAGCCAGTGAAGAAGTTTGTGAGGAAATTAAGCATGTGAATATGAGGATTTCATGCTCAGAAATAACGGTGAGATACCAGCAAACCTCAAGTTGTCTGTTATAATGTGTATAGTATGTGAAAGCATGGAAATATGGAGAAACCAGAAAGTCTCAACTGTCTTCGAATTTAGCAATCACAATTCCAAACTAAATATATTACAACAGGCAGTTATTTTGCAAAAGAAATCCAAGCTCGAGATCAGTTCAAGGGCTAGAAAATTTCTTGATGTCTTCAACATTTTCATAAATGATCTATGTGAGGGGATAGGATGGAAATTTATAAATTTGCAGATGACACCAAGCTGGGGTAAGTTGCCAACACTTTGGTAGATAGACTGAAGATCCAGAAGGATCGTGACAAATTTGAGAATAGGGCACTATTCAATAAGATGCAGCTCAAAATTCATAACTACAAATGTTCTCAGTTGTGAGAAAAGTAAGGTCTTACACTTAGGCAAAAAAATTAAATGCATAGGTTCTGTTGTCTCAACAACAGTAACTATAAGAGGTGTAGGTGTCTTGGATCATCACTGACATATGAGTCAACAGTATGCTGCACCTGCCAAAAAGCCAACTCAGTTCTAGGGCTAATTCAACAGAATTCACAGGAAGTGATTGTACTGCTCTATCCTGCACTAGCAAGGCCACATTGGAATATTGCATCCAGTTCTGGTCTCCATGATACATACAAAAACAAGGAGGCCCTAGAATGAGTACAGAAAAAAGCAACAAAGGTGATAAGGTATCTGAAGACTAAATCATACAGTGCATAGCTAAGGGAACTAGGTATGTTTAGCCTAATGAAGAGATGTCTCAGAGGAGACATGACAGTAGTCTTCCAATACTTAGAATAGAATAGCATAGAATAACAGAGTTGGAAGGGACATTGGAGGTCTTCTAGTCCAATTCCCTGCTCAAGCAGGAATCTCTATGACATAGTTGTCCAATCTCTTCTTAAAAAGTTGCAGTGTTGAAGCATTCACAACTTCTGGAGGCAAGTTGTTCCACTGATTAATTGCTCTAATTGTCAAGAAATTTCTTCTTAGTTCCAGGTTGCTTCTCTCCTTGATTAGTTTCTATCCATTGCTTCTTGACCTGCCCTCAGGGGCTTTGGAGAATAGCTTGACTCCCTCTTCTTTGTGGCAGCCCCTGAGATATTGAAACATTTCTATCATATTTCCCCTAGTGCTTCTTTTCATTAAAATAGACATACCCAATTCCAGCAACTATTCTTAATATGTTTCAGCCTCCATTCCACTAATCATCTTGTTGCTCTTCTCTTGAAGGGCTATCACAGAGAAAAGGCCATCTGTTTGTTTACCATAGCACCTGAGAGCAGGACAAGAAGCTTGTCAGAGGGAGATTCAACCTGGAAATAGGAGGAATTTCCTGACAGTGAGAACGATTCATCATTGGAACATCTTGCCTCCCAGAGTTGTGGGTATTGCATTGCAAGAGATTTTCAAGAAAAGATTGAACAACCACTTGTCCAGAATGGAATCAGGACTTCTTCCTTGGACAGGGGACTGGGGGTCCCCAACTCCTGGGCTGTGGCCCATTGGGAACCTGGTCATGCTAACAGTGGGCAAGCATGCAAACTCCATTTGTGCAATGCCTGGCTGAGAATCAGACCATGGAAGTGGTAGTCGAATGGGTGAGCATGCAAAACTCCATTTGGCCAAATGGAGCTTCGTACATAAGCTTGCCCACTGCTTGCATCAAACCCTTCTTCCCCTGCCATCATCGCTGCCACCACTGGTGGTCTGCAAAGCTGAAAAGGTTGGAGACCACTAAACTAGAAGACCACCAATGTCTCTTTCAACCCTATGATTCTATGAACACCATAATGATAGAAGTTACGAATTCGACCTAACCCAATAACTGCACAAAAGTCATTTTCAATTTTTTTAGTCCTTGAATTCATCTTGTGCTTGGATTTCATTTGCAAACTAACTACCTATTTTCACATACACATTACATCAGACAACTTGAGGTTTGCTGGATACTGTTGGTATCTCACTGTTATTTCTAAAAACATGAAATCTTTGTATTCACATGCTTTATTTCCTCACAAACTCATCATTTACTTCCTTCAGTGTTGCACAATATTAACCTCTAATATTTTTAATCGAGATATTGTATAACTTTAGGGACCTGACACATTTAAAAGGGCTTACCAGTGCAATGACCATTGAATTCACATTAATATGCCCAAAGGGCCCAAAATACAGCCCTACATTCTGAACTTAAACTTGGCTGCTATTGTCACATCTCAGTCATATTAATGTATTTAAACTTCATAAATGGGCAAAATATCCAGTCTATGGATTCTTGAAACAACTTCCAGTAAAGTCTTTCTCAAGGCAATGTAACTAGAAGATTATTAAGTTTAGTTTTATTAATAATTGTGATATGTCAGTTCTACCATATAATTTCGTTTTTACTGGCTTTTTGTAACAGCCTTTCAATAAAGAACACTGTAGCATTTTCATATATTTTACTCACCAATGTTAAAGAGGCAACAAGTAATAGCATGCCACCACTAATAAAAATTACTCCATGTTCAGAGTAAAACTAGGGTGGAAAAGTGAGAGACCAGCAGATAATTCCTGCTACTATGTTTACTATGCTACTTTTTATGAAGATTGTTGAGACGTGGTGGATCAGTGATTGCAAAGAATTCTGGAGTAAACTGATTACCTGGATCTCTTCCAGTCTGATTGTAATGCCATGTATGGTACTGATGCCATATTTTGAGGATAACCTGTAGTGAGACTGAGTACAAGAATTATCACTACCTTTCCCATCTTTCTGGACCTCCCTCTGGCTTTTGATACTGTTAATCATGACTTTTTAGTTTCTTCGTGGGTTAGGAATGATATCTTTGTCTTATAACTAGGAAAATGCTTGGATTTGAAACTCCTGTTTAAATAGTAGATGGTAGCTAGTATGTTAATTATAGCCTTTCATAATTGGAGGTTCCTTCTCCCAGTCACTCATGTTTTTGCATACCCAACTGACAATGACAACAATCAGAAATTATTGTTTGAGAAATTATAGATTGGTGCTCCCTATTTCTATCCATTGCAGATGTTGAAAAGGAACACCATGGTCAACATTATCAAAAGCTACTGGGACATCAAGGAGCACAAAAACTGATGCTCTCCCTCCATGCAGACTCTACTGCAGGTTATTTACAAGCATATTCAAAACCTACTGCATCTTAAATCTCAGCTTGAAACACATGTGAAGTGAGTCTAGTGACTTTTTCTCCAAGGAACTTTCCTCCAAAGGAAGGTCCAGTCTGGCCACATTCTCCACATGAGGTGGAACCTGATTTATTCTCCTTTGCTCACTTCATTTGAGACTTATGACCATTTTTCACACTTATGACCATTGCAGCATCCTCATGGTCACATGATCAAAATTCAGATGCTTGGCAACTGACTCGTATTTATGACAGTTGCAGGGTCATGTGATCACCTTTTGTGACCTTCTGACAAAAAGAGTCAATAGTGATGCCAGATTCATTTAGAAACCCTGTTACTAACTTAAGAACTTCAGTGATTCACTTAACAACTGTGGCAAGAAAGGTTGTAAAATGGGGCAAAATTCACTTAAAAACTGTCTTGCTTAGCCAAAAAAATATATTAGGCTCAATTGTGGTCATAAACAAGGACTACCTGTAGTGAATCATGTCCCTTGAATTTTTCTAAAGCCAGTTTGAACATTTTATATCTCTTTTCTCATGTAGGATATAATCTTAATTCAATGATCCTAAGGATTATTTTGCCTACATGTTAAATGAAGGACACTATATGACAGTTTACATGCTTTGTTCAGTCCCCCCCCCCTTTTTTTATTTTGGTATGTAGATTGAACTCTTGCAACCTGTTGTCCACTGGTCATTGTCCAGATTTCCTGGCATAGCTTGGAAGTTGATTGATTCTTCTATTGCTCATTATATTTCAGGGGGGATTTCAACAGTTCATCTAGTTTATTCTTTCCATCTTTCTTTGATCTCCTTTGAATTGGTTACTATCTTTCCATTGGCATTTTGTAATTGGAACCTCCTCCTGATTTCAGAGATTTTTTGAAAGACTTTCTTTGTTTTTCTCTTTTTGTTTCCATCTTTGATGTCCGTATGTCTGATGTCAGGGGTCTGCAACCTTAAAGAGCCATTTGGACCCATTTCCCATAGAAAAGAAATCACCGGGAGCCACAAAACCTTGGTGGCCATGGCCAACTTGACGTCACTCACCCAGTCACATGACACACACACCCCAGCTAAACTTACCTAGGTTTTGTGAGGGTTGGTGGGTTTCCCCCCCCCCATGTTCTTTCTTCCTGTTTGCATCCTGTTTTGGTCACCACAGTATAAAAAAAGGTTGAGACTCTAGAAAGAGTGTAAAGAAAAGCAATGAAGGTGATTAGGGGACTGGAGGCTAAACCAAATAAAGAATGTTTGCAGGAATTGGGTATGTCTACTTTAATGAAAAGAAGGTCTAGGGTGTGATATATCACTGTTCCAATATCTAAGGGGTTGCCACAAAAAAGAGGGGTGGTCAACCTATTCTCCACAGCACCTGAATGTAGGACAAGAAGCAGTGGATGGAAATTAACCAAGAAGAGAACTAACCTACAACTAAGAAAAAATTTATTGACAGTTAGAACCAGTGGTGGGATTCAATTTTTTTAACAACTGGTTCTGTGGGCGTGGCTTAGTTGGGGTGTGTGGCTTGGTGGTCATGTGACCGGGTAGGTGTGGCTAGCTGGTCATGTGACCGGGTGGGCGTGGCTATGTGCATAGGAACTACTCAGAGGGCTGAAAAAAGTCATTTCTGACCGGTCCTCGCACTTATGACCATCCTCACATTTATGCCTGTTGCGGCATTCTTAACAACCGTGTCAGTCATTTCACCACTACTTCTCTTCACCATGGTGACAAGATAGGGCAAAAACGTAAAATGTGAGGACAGTCGTAAGTTCGAGGACGTCACAAGTGCAAGGACCAGTCAAAAATTACTTTTTCAGCCCTCTGAGTAGTCCATATGCACATAGGGACTACCCAGAGGGCTGAAAAAAGTGATTTCTGACTGGTCCTCACACTTTTGACCGGTTTTCGCACTTATGACTGGTCATCATTTATGCCCGTTGTAGCATTCTTAACAACCGTGTCACTCGTTTCACAACTTCAAAGAGCCTTGGATAGTACAGTGGTCTAAAGCACCCTGTTATTAACACCAGCTGCCTGCAATTATTGCAGCTTCGAATCTCACCAAGGCTCAAGGTTGACTCAGCCTTCCATCCTTTCTAAGGTAGGTAAATTGAGGACCCAGTTTGTGGGGGCAATAAGCTGACTCATACAAAAGTATGAAGGCTATTGCTTAGCACATTGTAAGCCGCCCTGAGTCTCCGGAGAAGGGCGGCATATAAATCAAATTTAAAAAACAAAACAAAAACTGCTTCTCTTCACCATGGTGACAAGAGGGCAAAAACGTAAAATGTGAGGACAGTCGTAAGTTCGAGGACTGGTCACAAGTGCGAGGACCAGTCAAAAATTACTTTTTCAGCCCTCTGAGTAGTCCAGCACAAAAGGATACAGCAAGAGAGGGATGAAGGAGTAGGAGTAGGAGTAGGAGTGAGGTTAAGAGAGGGAGGAAGAGAGGAGGAGAAGAAGAAAGGAGGAGGAAGTAGGGAGGAGAAGAAGAGGGGGGGAGAGAAAGTAAGAAGGAAAGAAAAGAGAGAGGTGGTAGGTTGGAGGAGAAAGATTGCTGTACAATAAAAAAGATGAAAGGGAAGAAAGCCAAACCCAAACAAATATAAAAATATTAAGATAAAGAATGAATTGTTAAACTTTAAAGAATAAAGGAGAACAAATATGAATAAATAGCAATAATTAGAAACACACATAGAAACATACAATGTATTTTCTTTGAACAGAGTATTTGGCTGGTTCACAAATTTAAACAGTGTTTAGTCATTTCGATTAAATTTACAATTTCTATATTTCCTTTTTGCCATATTTATTCCTCATCTATTTTTTTAAAAAAACCAATATTACCCTTCATCCTCATCTCTAATCTTAATCAAATTCAATTTTTCTGTTCTATTCTATATTATACCCCTTCCCATTGTCATCTATTTTTATATCCATCCTCACATTGGTTAATTATGTAATATTGCAGTTGTTTAATACAAATTCAACATTTTAATATAAATCAATTAGTTATATAACTATCTTTTTTGTATATTAATCAATATGAACATGAATATTTCAATTATTTCCATGCAATCCAATTTCTTACAAATCCATTAATTACTGTATATTTACCAATAATAATAAACCAAATAGTTTCCCCCATATATTCCTCCAAACCACAACTTAACCATTTCTGCTTTCAATACAATATACAATTAATAGTATCTCAATTATTACAATTCCCTAGTTAAATAGATAAATTTTTTCTTTTGTGTTTTAAAATCTTGAATTCTCCTCTTTTGAACTAAATTTCCCATTGTTTACACCTACCTTTTTTGGTGAGCAAAGAGAAAAAGAAATCTCTCTCCCTGCGTGCAGCAGAGCCTGCTTTACTTTTGGTTTCCTTTTAGCTAGGGGAAAAAAATCACCCTTTGCAGCAAGAGTTTGCAAAAGAGCCTGCACAAAACAGCTGAGAGCGAATCAGAGTCGGGAGAGTCGGGAGGCAGATCTATTCAAGCCTAAACTAAAGCTGAAAGGAGTTTTTTCCTGCTGTTTGCTTGCAAGGAGGTAACTGCTGCGAGGCACAGGGCAAAGGGTGGGGGCCACCCTCCTTGCCACTTAGCCCCCCCTGTTGCCCCCTTTTGCCTCTAGCGCCCCCTGCTGCCCCGCCCCCCTAAGGCATCCCACGACCCGCAGTACCGCCCCCTTTGGCAACCACTGGCGTAACTATTTAACTCCTTAACAACCGGTTCTACCGAAGTAGAATCCCACTATTATAGTTAATAGTAATAGTAGCATTAATGCGGGTTCAGATAGATGACCATTGAGGGCCCTCTTCACTCAAAGTAGTAAAAGCAAGAACATGTGCTTAAATACATTCGACCGGAAAACTCTTTCACTGGATTCTTTCCTAAAGAGGCCCCATCTGTCACAAGTTAGGAACAAACAGTGACATATGGCTGAAGAGGGCCAGGTCAAGGGAATCTACCTCTCTAGGAAACTCCCTCGGTAAGCTAAAAATACTTTAATTGTCTATGCTATAGAAATCTGCAAAAATTATGAGTGTTCTGGTCAAGATATTGTAAAACTTTTGTGATTAGGAAAATGTCAAATAATAACAGATGCATCTCTGTAACCGGAACTGCTGTGTTAGCAGTTTCCTTTGTTTGAAAGAGTATAAGAATTGGGGTCTTGTAATGTATAGGTCATTCAGACTTCCAGGTATGAATCGGACTCTGAATCTATTATTGCAATAATAAAATCTGATTCTGTTTGCCCTTTGGGATGACTCTCAATCTCTTCATTCCATAACATTTTTGGCACCCTGGCAGATGGGACTTTGGATTTTGAGAGGCAGAGAATTTTCTGTCTAGGCGTGTTGCCCCGGTGAGTAACGACATTTTCCCAACGAAGGTTCATCAGCCGGCACAGACTCCATTGTAGTCTATAGGAATTCTTCGATGGGGGAATTGTCATACGCTTGCTGGAGAAGCACTCAGCCAAGGACCCACAAAAGGGCAGACCAGACCCAGAAATTTCAACAAGGGGCCAAGAAGGAAGAAAAGCCGGCAGAGTGAGTATATGTAAAAAGGGGAGCCCCACCTACTTTGAGGTGGAAGAGGGGGCCTGATCACCCCCCTAGGAGACAAGGTGGCATCCTGAAAGTCTCCAGTAAGGAGTTCAAGCCTCCTGTGTTAGGCTGTGCGGGTGGTTAAACCCTTGCTTTCAGTGTAATTAAGAAGAAAGAAGAAATTGTTTATTGTTCTTCCCACCTGGGCTTTATGTAAAACCTGTCTAAATAGGAAGACTCATATAATTTGACTTGATCAATTTGATGTGATTTGTTACAAAATTCCTGGATATGCATCTATAATAATAACATGTAGAATTGATTGTGAGATGTTTGGTCAGCCTGCAAATTAAGTAAACATCACAGCTTGAAGCTGGGAGAAACGGAAAGTAGTTTGGGCCCACAATCATATTTATGATTTAAACTGCTTTCTGAGTTCTCCCACTGCTTTAAGAATAAGCTATAGGTTGCCCAAGGAAATAAAATTAAAACAAAAAACACAAACACAAACAATCTCCACAGATCTGGAAATGTTTAATGGTATGTGTGTATGTATGTGATCATTTCCAAACCTGCAGGGAGGTTCTTTACAATAGAAATCTTCTAATAACAGTACACCAAAGGTTATTTAGATGATTGGTTTTCATGAAGGAAGCCGTGAATGAAATTTTTGTATGTGAAATTGGTTTTTAGAAACAGTCTGATTGCAGTACAAATGTAAATGTGCGTGTCTGAAATGTCTGGACTGTAATATGTGTATGCTTGTGTGTTGCGAGGTTAGAGTGTGAAATGCAAAAGATTGTTTTGTTTAAAGGATTCTATGTAGTTTAAACATTTTTTCTCCCGGAAACCCCCCTTCCCTTTGGAAGAGAGAAGAGGGGGGGAGAGAGGCTTGTGTGTTCTTTCAAACTTTTTTTGTCTCTCTCTCTGCTGAGAGTAAGGCGGGGCAATGGGTGATCTGCAAATCCTCTCACTGTTTCGGCCTCTTTTCCATCTGCATATAAAAGCTATGCAGATATATTTTCTTTTCTGCTCTGAATACAATCTTGATTTTATTTTTTTCTGGAAATTTTTGAGGTCTAAAACGTTTAATTAAACCTATATAAAGGAAATGATTTTGAAAGATTTTCTGAATCTGCTTACATTTTACTGAAGGCAGAGAATTGACACTAAAGTTTGATCCAAAGATATTTCAGAGCATGGATCCAAAATACTTTGTTTTTTTATTTTTGAAGTCTTTTTTTTGTATTCCTTTCTGTCTTGCATGTCTGCATACTTAGCAGACAAAGTGCTAAAAATATGGCATATTTTTTCTTTGCTTGTTTGTTTGTAAGCAGCGTAAGTTGTTGCCTTTTAGGAATTGTTACAGAGATGGATTAGCAATTCTAATATGTAGAAAGAGAGATCAAATACTTAGGACATTTGATTAATGACAGCAGTAATATTATTGTGTTGGGGTAGTTATATTATAGCCTAGGGTTACACTTGATTTACTGGATGTTCCTTTGGCAGAAGGAGCTAATTTGTTTATAGATTGAATGGTTAGTGTTAAGGGAGAAAGGAAGTTTTAGTGGAAGCCAGAAAGTTGTCTTTAAGTTGGTCTGCACAGACTTGTACTGACTTGGACGCCAGGACGGCAGTGTTAGGAGGAATTGAATGTTTAGTGTTATCCGAAGAAGGAGTTAGAGAAAGTGGAACTGATGGAAGGGAGAAGGTATGTGATTTGTTTTTGGATCATAGGGAACCTTCGGTCGGCGAAGGAAAAAAGGAATGTGTGGGTGGAACCAAGTGATAATGGGTAAACGAAGTGATGGTGTGGGCAGGGTAGACAGAGTGAAAGACTGCCCAATCCAAAGAAGGGAAGCGTAAGTGTACAATATGATGGCAGAAGATGAAAGTCAGTATTGGTGATGTTGGGTGATTAGTTTTTGGGTTCTGCGGAGAGCCCTTGATAAATTTGGTTGTGGGACTTGAAGAAGAGGAAGTGGTGTTTTTTTTAATTGACAGAGATCAGATTACGTGGACAAAGTATTAGAATACACTTAATTAGTGAAGGGAGTAGGAAAATCACTCTTGATAGAATGGAAGGGGTGGCCTCTCAGCCTCTTCCTTAAAACAAGCAAGAACTAAGGAAATTCTTAGGTTGGTTGGATACTGCAGATTCTGGATTGATGGGTATGCTGATCTTACCAAACCCCTATATGCAAAATTGATTGAATCTTCCCCTTGGAGTTTGAAAGAGGAAGCCTTGTAAATTTGAAACACGCTTTAACCAAGGCTCCTGTATTAAGTTTGCCAAATTTGGAACAGCCATTCCATCTCTTTGTGAATACAGAGAATGGAATCTCGTGAGGAGCATTGCTCAGTATTGGGCAAGACAAAAGAAGTCTGTGGCATTCCTGTCAAATACTGGTCCAAGAAAGTAGGAAATTGACCCTTGGGGGAGCCCTTATTGTGAGCACCCCATCTAAAATATTAAACAATTTTAATGCAGCAGACAGACTTGATTTTCACTACTGATCACAATTTGAATCTAACATTGTTCTTAGCCAACACCAGATCAGTATGGATTAGAACATTATTGGGCTGAAGTAATTGATTTACAAACAAAAATAAGACTTGATTTTGAGGAACACCCCTTGGAGAAAGGAGAAGCAATTTTTATGCTATTTTATATGGACACACTAAAGAGATCATTGGAAGCAATTATTACCAAACTGTGCTTAGAAGCCCATTTGCCATGGCTTCAAGTTTGTTTGTTTTTTTTCCCTCTGGCTTTGTACGTTTTTTTAGAACTACCTCACGAACTAAATACCAGTTGTCTCCTTTGAACTTTTATATGGGAGACCCCCGGCTTTGTTTGAATACCATTTTCAACGTTGGCCTGACTTAGCTCACAAAGGAGAAGTTGAAGCTAGAAGATTGCTTTTGCAGTTACAACAACACAACAATCCTGTTAATCAATTAAGGCATTATATGCAAGACTGCAGACCACCCCCTATTACTACTGCAGGCCATGATTACAAACCAGGTGATAGAGTGTGGGTCAAACATTGGACAGATGAACCTTTAAAACCTAAGATGGAAAGGACCGTATACTGTTGTGATGTGTTCACCTCTTGCAGTTAAGCTGTTAGCAGGCAAATCCTGGATCCAGTGGACGAGACTGAAGCCAGCAAACCAGAGTGATCCAGTGACGTACCAGGTGACATGGACTGAGAAACCCCTCGTACTGGGATTTAAGAAGAAAACACCCTACTGAATCCTACCGGGTAATGGATTCTCTACATACGGTGGTGATCTCCAGCCCTGTTTAGACCACACCGGAAGCTGGTCTTCAACACACGGCGGAAGATTTGTAAGATGGATTACAGCTTTCACTTTGTACATATACATTTTTCTTAGCTATCATATAACATGTTCTTACACATACTGATTTAGAGTAAGATTGGGTGTGGGGACTCTGGGCAGCTACTATCCTAGCCCTTTCTGTGGGAAGTCTAGGACTGAGGTTGATACTGCTCTTTCCCAAGTTACACATATCCCTAACCCTCTTCCTGACGTGGTGAGTTTGTGAGATAAGGGTGCTGTGATATTAAGGCCCTGTGTGTGTGTGTGTGTGTGATTATTTCTTTATGGCTTTGGGACATTGTTTGCAGTAGGACTCTCAAGTGACCACATAATACACATGGGTACCCTCAGTAGCAACACTTTAGGTCAAGTGCGCTCCCGCCAAAAACGCATTGTCTATGCAAGGGGTTGTTACCTTAGATCTAAAACAACTCCACGACCTAAGATTGCCTTATTGACATTCCCAGCTGAGGGGGGAATATATAAAGAAAATGGGCCCTTACAACAACTACATAGAAGGGACTACATATCAAGGGTTCTGGCATTAAGTCACGATCTTGTAAATCAACATAGTCCTAACTTGGGTCAGAACTGCTGGTTATGTTTATCTGCTGATCCTGCATCTTATCATGCTGTTTCTATCAAGCCACAACTCTGGGTAAGAACAAAGGCTACCATTCTCCTTGAAAGGGACAGTAGAAATAAACCACCCATCTCACCAATACAAAGAGATTTTTATGAGGCATTCAGAAGACTGGGAAAAAGTCGCCTTCCTATTGCAGGCCCAATAGCTACAGGTGTAGACCTCATAGGAACACCTTCTTTGTGTGTAAAGAGATACCAGACATTTGGTAGGCCTGTAGGATCCTTGACAGAAGAACAATGTCAGTCAGAAATATATTTTGGCCCTAACTTGAACCTTATGGATATACAATTAACAAAAAGTATTTTTCCCTCTGCACACCGCATATTTCAAGAAAAGGTCACTTTCTCCACACCACCAGTAATGACCTTTAGAAAGGAAAAGTGGGGAGGATGGAATATGTCCTTTGAAAGCTGTCCAAGACCATTTCAGCCCCCACGGTTTCCAATCTGGTTCAAATTACAGTCCAAATCGGGTTTATGTATCCTTTTTCCACCTGGAAATAATACCTCCCGATATCTTTTTGAAGGACCAATCCTCAGAGATACACAAAAGGACCCGGCACTAGAAGTCCCATTGCAGCCATTAGCAGGAATGTTTGTGGCAGGGACTTTGGGGGTCTGGACTAATGAAAACAACAGGAGGCTTCATGCTTTCTCCATGAACATAGGAGTCTGTATAGAGGAAAAAGGAGTGTTCTTCTTGTGTGGAAAGGATGCATATTTGTGTTTGCCAACAAATTGGACCGGAACATGTACCCTAGCCCACCTTTTCCCTAAAATAGGTGTTGTCAAAGGAGAACATGCTATCCCTGTTCCCCTTATGGGACATGTCCAAAAGAGGGTCCCGATATTGATTCCACTTTTAGTGATTCTGGGAATGGGAACTGCTGTTGGAACTGGAGTGGCAGGATTAACCCACTCTTTAATACAGTTCTGGCAAATATCAGAGGAGCTTCAAGAAAGCCTGAATCAGATTGCTGGAACCTTGGTCGAAGTCCAAGATCAGATAGATTCATTAGCTGCCGTTGTTCTCCAAAACAGACGTGCTCTGGACCTCCTAACAGCTGAGAAGGGAGGAGCATGTTTATTTTTGGGAGAAGACTGTTGTTTCTATATGAACAAGTCAGGTGTGGTCAAGGAAGGTGCTAAGGAATTGCAGGAAAGGGCGTCCAAGATAGGTCAGAGGTTACAAACAACTGACCTGTGGTTTTCTTGGGTGCCTGGATCCAGACAGATTAAACAAATGATATTCTTGTTTATTTGTGCGATAGCTGGTCTCACTTTTATTCCATGTGTAATCCCCATACTCAGACAGCTATCAATCAGAGCAGTAAAGGAGATTCAAGTTGAGAAGGAACTAGCCTTAACAGAACATTTTCTTAATCAACTTGGTCCCTATCCTGTGGAAGTACAGACAGATTCTGAGGCAGACCCATATGTGGAAATGGGACCGATAGAAAGATGGAGAGAATCTCCCTGAGAATCAAGAGAGTTAAAAACAATCATGAATAACCTGTCCTTTGCTTTTATTACTTATATTTTGTTAGACCTTATGTATGGTATCTTTGTTTATTGGAACTTTGTATACTCAGTAGTACCCTAATAATAGATTGTGGGAGTTTCTGCATAGAAAAACTCCCAGAGGGGGGAATATTATAGTTAATAGTAATAGTAGCATTAATGCGGGTTCAGATAGATGACCATTGAGGGCCCTCTTTACTCAAAGTAGTAAAAGCAAGAACATGTGCTTAAATACATTCGACCAGAAAACTCTTTCACTGGATTCTTTCCTAAAGAGGCCCCATCTGTCACAAGTTAGGAACAAACAGTGACATATGGCTGAAGAGGGCCAGGTCAAGGGAATCTACCTCTCTAGGAAACTCCCTCGGTAAGCTAAAAATACTTTAATTATCTATGCTATAGAAATCTACAAAAATTATGAGTGTTCTGGTCAAGATATTGTAAAACTTTTGTGATTAGGAAAATGTCAAATAATAACAGATGCATCTCTGTAACCGGAACTGCTGTGTTAGCAGTTTCCTTTGTTTGAAAGAGTATAAGAATTGGGGTCTTGTAATGTATAGGTCATTCAGACTTCCAGGTATGAATCAGACTCTGAATCTATTATTGCAATAATAAAATCTGATTCTGTTTGCCCTTTGGGATGACTCTCAATCTCTTCATTCCATAACACCACCACTGGGTCTACTCATTTGTTTTCTTTTGACACTGATGAGCTGTAGGGCGGTGCTTTGAAGCCCCGCGGCAGCTGCAAGGCCAATAAAATTACCAAAAAACACCGAACCGTTTGTTAAATTGCTGGCTCGCCCACCCCTCGCCCAGTGGTGCGGAGGGGTGGGGCAAGGGGCGGGGCGAGCCAGCAATTTAACAAACGGTTTGGCCGAACCGCCTAGAACTGGCAGAATCCCACTACTGGTTAGAACAATTAATTAGTGGAACAATTAAAACAAAGTCCAGTGGTCTTTTGCAAAAGCACCTTTGGATAACCTGGATAACTGAGAATCTCCATAGACATTAATCAGTGGAATGACTTGCCACCAGAAGTTGTCACCAACTGTGCCACCAACACTGGACACTTTTAAGAAGAGATTGGACAACTATTTGTCTGAAATGGTATAGGTCCGTGATGGCGAATCTATGGCACGCGTGCCACAGGTGGCACATGGAGCCATATCAGTGGGCACGTGAGCATTGCCCTAGCTCAGTTCTGGCACATGCATCTGATTTTCAGGCCTTCCGGGCCCACTGGAAGTTGGCAAACAGGCCGTTTCCAGCCTCTGGAGGGGTGGGGAAGGCCCATTTTTGCCCTCCCCAGGCTCCTAAAAAGCCTCTGGAGCCCAGGAGGGCAAAAAATGGGACTTCCGGTCCCACCAGAAATCAGAAAATGGACCATTTCTGACCTCCAGAGGCTTTCTTAAAGCCTGGGGAGGGCGAAAAATGGGCCTACTCTGCCCATCGTGCCATCACTTGCCAAAAGTGGAGGGAGCACAGGGGGGGGTCACTAGTGCATGCACTGGTGGGGGTGCATTGAATTATGGGTATGGGCACATGCGCACACAACTCCCCCACTTTTGGCACGCAATGGCAAAAAGGTTAGCCATCACTGGTATAGGTTTTCCTGCTTGAGCAGGGGGGTTGACTAGAAGATCTCCACAGTCCCTTCCAACTTTGTTACTCTGTTATTCTGTATATAATGCCTTAATTATTACACTGAATAGAGATGTTAGAGAATAAATCATTCATCCTCCCAGTTGGAGTTCCTCAAAAATGTCGAAGATTCAAACAAATTATTTCTATTCATTGAATATAGTAACATATAAGGTATGGCAAAGAATTGAATAAACTTAACTGTATTCGTATCTTGAGACCCAGGATAAATTTTTGATTTGGTTCAGATACAATTTTTAAAGCAAGCGATGAGTGGATACTGCTATCCCTGGGAGTTAGTTCAGTGGTTTGGGATTTAATATTTCAGCTGCAATACATTCATTACAAACCAAATAATTTCAGTTTTTATGAGTTATAATTGAGCATTCGGCAGGGCCTCCACTTCAACCTTGCTATTTATATTGATCCCTGAACAGTTGGCCACCATTATAAAGCAATAAATAGACATGAAAGGTCTTACTTTGGCATGGTGTGGGTATAAATTATTTGCATATGCTCTGATAGTGTTACAATTTTTGGCCAGTAATCTATCTGTATCTCTCTATCTCTCTTCATCAGTTAAATGTAATAAAATAACCAATAAGAAAACAAAAGGAGTGAATCATTCTTATATTTCCTAGGGAAAACCAAACAGGTCCAGGGAAGGAGAATTAATTCTTCCCCTGTCAGCTGCCACCTCCCGCTCACATTTTGCAACCATTCAGTATCAGTCCCAAAGGTGCTTTTTCAGAAGGCAACTGGGCTTCCTTGTTTTTTCTTTGAAGATGTTTCGCTTCTCATCCAAGAAGCTTCTTCAACTCTGACTGGATTCTAGTGGTGATCGTTCCATTCCCCACCACCATTCAGTCAGAGCTGAAGAAGCTTCTTGGATGAGAAGTGAAATGTCTTCAAAGAAAAAACAAGAAAGTCCGGTTGCCTCCTGAAAAAGCACCTTTGGGACAACGAGGACCTGGATGATTGAGAATCTCCATTCAGTATCAACTGCTATAAACTTTAGAGGGGCTGGACGGGAGGCCAGTGAAATGAAACTTGACTGTATCTCTTCAAGGACATTCGGCTGGGAAAGGTAAGTAGCTGCATAACAAACCTATGCCTGAAGGGACTGTTCTAAAAACATTTTGTTTGAATTTGATTGGACATAAGAACCCAATGATAGGAGTTAACTAAGGGAGGGAAAAGTTAGACTTGAGGTTTTTGGCATACAATATTCAGTTTTGGCTATGCATTACTGAAATTCAATTGACTTCTAGTAAACTATGTCTTTCTCAATAAATGGAGTTAGGGATCATTCTTACTTAGAGGTTCAAGCTGAGGGAAGTCTGACATCCCCTCTGGCAGAATGAAATCTGCCTAAGTTACTCTGTGAACATATTCAGCAGTTATTACAAAATAGAAATTGGCAATAAAGAGGTAGAATGCATGAAAAAAAAATGCTTTCCTAGAATTGCAGATAGCTTGAAGCAGTGAATGCAGTACAGAAATAAAATGTCAGATTGCAGTGGGTCACTGCAATCATGATGAACATGAGCGAAATATGGAAAAGCAAGGCATCAGCCTGGCAACCAAATGTAGGTTAGGCTGCTCTATTGTGTTCCTCATAGCTACCTATGGTGAACTTTAAAAAAAAAAAGCAAGACAGGAAGAAAATTGACTCGTTTGAGTTGTGATGCTGGAGAAAGCTCCTGAATATTCCTTGGACAGCAAAAGTAACTAACAAACAAGTGCTGGTGTGCATAACACCAGCCATGTCACTAGAAGGCAAAATCATGAAACTGTGTTTCACTGACTTTGGCCATATCGTGCAGGGAAATTCATTGGAGAAAGCAATTAAGTTTGGAAGAGTGAACAGTAAAAGGAAACCAGGCCATCAAAAAACACAGTGGCTTTATACCATGAAAGCTGACACCAGCCAGAGCATAGAAAAACTCAAAGAAGTAATGTAAGATTGGAAGATGTGGAGAAACCTGGGCCATAGAATTGCCAAGACTTGGACACAACTGAATGGATAGCAGCAGCAAAAGTAGCAGCAGCAGGAAAAGCAGCAGCCACCAACAATGCAATCAACTCACCATTTCACATCAACTCTCTCTTCCACCAAAGACACAAAAGCCACAACAATACATACAATTATGTATTGTTGCAATTATGTGTACGATTATGTGTCTATTTCTTTAAAAAGCTCTCAACTGCTATTAGCAGAACCTCTTAGCATAATCTACGAAATATCTTTCAGAACCAGATCCTTGCCTAACTTATAATCACTAACCACAGTCATCTCTATCTTCAAAAAGAGTGACCCCAGCCTAGTTGAAAATTACAGATCAATCTCATTATGTTGTGTCACCTGTAAAGTCATGGAATCAATCATAAATCAATCCATTACCCTCTACTTACAGATAAACAACCTACTCTCTAACAAGCAGTTTGGCTTCAGAAAAAAACTGTTCTGCAATCTGCAGCTCCTACACTGCAAAATCATATGGACTTCAGAACTCGACCAGGGTAAAGCAATTGGCACAATCTATATAGATTTCTGTAAAGCCTTTCATTCAGTAGTACACAACAAGCTACTTCTAAAACTAAAATCTTATGGCATTTCTGGATCCCTACATAAGTGGATAGCTGCGTTCCTATCAAACAGGCAACAAGTAGTCAAAATAGGGAATGCCCTATCAAACCCTGCACCTGTTAACAGTGGTGTCCCCTAAGGTAGTGTTTTAGGACCCCCACTCTTTATACTTTACATAAATGACCTTTGCAATCATATTATAAGTGACTGTGTTCTCTTTGCTGATGATGTAAAACTATTCAACACCATTGACAATGCTGCTACCCTACAAAAAGACTATGTGTCAAAATGGTCAAATAAATGGCAACTCCGAATCTCAACCAACAAGTGCTCTGTCTTACACATTGGCAAAAAAAATCAGAACACAAAATTCAAGCTGGGTGGATACAACATCATAGACAACACTCATTCTGTTAAAGACCTTGGAGTACTTATCTCAAATGATCTAAATGCCAGAGCTCACTGTAACAGAATTGCCAAAAAGGCATTAAGAGTTGCTAACCTAATCTTGCATAGCTTCTTCTCCAGTAATATTGAACTGCAAACTGAGCATACAAAACTTTTGCTAGATCAATTCTTGAATACAGCTCTACCGTCTGGAACCTGCACTGCATATCAGGCATTAATACAATTGAACGAGTCCAGAGATATTTCACGAGAAGAGTTCTCCACTCCTCTGCTCACAACAGAATACCTTATGCCACCAGACTTTAAATTTTGGGCTTAGACAATTTAGAACTTTGCCATCTTCGGTCCAACCTAAGCATAGTACATAAAATTAACTGCGACAATGTCTTACCTGTCAATGATTACTTCAGCTTCAACCACAACAGTACATGAGCACACAATAGATACAAACTTAAGGTAAACCACTCCAAACTCGATTGCAGAAAATATGACTTCAGTAACAGAGTGGTCAATGCCTGGAATGCACTACCTGATTCTGTGGTTTCTTCCCCAAGCCCCCAAAACTTTAACCTTGACTAACTACTGTCGACCTCACCCTATTCCTAAGAGATCTTTAAGAGGTGTACCTAAGCACACCAGTGTGCCTACCATCCTAATGTTCCTTTCTATTCATATCCATTTCATGTATTCATAATAATGTTTATACTAATATCTGTTACCTAATACACGCTTGATTAAATAAATAAAATAAAAACTGAGCCCTGGTGGTGCAGTGGAGTAATTCACTGTTATTAAGATCAGTTGCTTGCAATTATTGCAAGTTCAAATCCCACCAGGCTCAAGGTTGACTCAGCCTTCCATCCTTTCTAAGGTAGGTGAAATGAGGACCCAGATTATGGAGGCAATAAGCTGACTTTGTATAAATATACAAAAGTATGAAGACTATTGCTTAACACATTGTAAGCCGCCCTGAGTCTCCAGAGAAGGGCGGCATATAAATCAAATTAAAAATAAAATAAAATAAAATAAAATAAAATAAAATAAAATAAAATAAAATAATAAAATAAAATAAAATAAAATAAAATAAAATAAAATAAAATAAAATAAAATAAAATAAAATAAAATAAAATAAAATAAAATAAAATAAAATAAAATAAAATAAAATAAAATAAAATATAAAACATACACACATGTACAACAGTTGGACCATGGGTGCACACAAAGGAAAAAGAATGAGAAGTTCAGAGCTCTTAAATTTTACACACCATCACTAGACCTTTTTGTTGTAGAACTTAAATCTTACAGTTTTCACTCTGCTTAAATTTTTAACTTAAAGAAACATTATCTTTCTGTCTAAGAGAAAGCTTTAGCTTTTAGGTTAGTTAAAAGTACTCATTTTACCAAATCACCAAATCCAATTTGATTTTATGCATTTTTGTTTGTCATGGCCATGAGGCTCAAAAGGGCAGTACAGCTGCAATTCGTTCAGCTATGGTCAAGGATACTGAACAATAAGACCTTCCCCATTCATTGCCAGAACAATGCACAGCCCATTACAAGACTGAAATCCTGTAGGCCAGCATGGAAAATAGCTAGTCACTTAATATCCACCCAGTTTAACCCCAAGAATGCCTGGAGAGAGGAATGGCCCAAGGTACCTTCCTGTGTCCTGATCCTATACAGATGAATAGGATGGAAGGGCATCTGGAAAATTCATGGTACCACTTCTACAGAAATGCATTTCCAGCCTAACCTTGTTGTGGTCCGTACGGTTGGGAATGTGTTTCTGTAGAAGTGGTACCATGAATTTTCCAGGTGCCCTTCCATCCTATTCATCTGTGTTCCATTGAGTGGGAATGGGGCTAGACTAGCCCCAGCCATAGTCTACACAATCCAAGTGGGAACTTGGGGGATAGGATGAGTTGTGATTGGGGACGGTGGTCACAGAATTGGTCCCACCAAAACCTATGGGATAAGTAAAATGACTGTAATTGTGATCTCATTAGAGATTTTAATATTGCATAGTGGAAAGTTCCATCAATTGGCCAAATTAGATTGCTAGCTGTGTCTCTGATTTTCATCCATTTCCTGTATAAGCTCTGTGCATGGCTTTTCTTATTCCACCCTGGGTGATCATTTTCCTTCTGTCCAAGGCAACAAGCGACCTTCCAAACGGGAAGCTGGGAAGACTACTAATGCAGAATTCCCCATTGGCCCTAACTGACACATGTGTCCGGCTTACAGTTTGGAGTGTTGTGCACACCTGGGAAGACTTCCTAGTGATGTAGGAGCACTTCCTTATATTTATCCTTTTTTCTTTCCACTTTTTGAGTAACCTTGCGTTTGGGAGGACTTCCTAGTGGAGTTCAGGCACCTCTGTTGCCTAACTAGATCAGACAGCAAGATTACAACTACCCAGTTAAGTCCAAGCTCTCAATCCCTGTTGCAACCTGCTGGATTCTACAGTCAAACTCCCTTGCTTTCCAAGATCTGTAAGTCTCTTCCTGACATAGGCTTGCAAGAGTTTGGGCATAGCTGAGAATGAAATGCAGGCTCTGGACAGCAGTGGGAAACATACAAAGAGAATTTGTGGGATACTTATCAATGGGAAAGCCTCTGGATTCAAGCAATTATTTGGCCTAAACCAAAACTGTCTTTACTACCTGTGAAGAAATGGCCAGATTCTGGTGGAGCATTCATGCTGGTTGGGTTAGATTACCCAGTCTGAGTGCATCCAGCCAGGCTAGTTTAAGGTCCCTTTGTGGTCACCAATTGTTAGAAGAAAAATCTGGGTTCAAATCCAGGCTGGGCCCACAGTTTGTGCCTCTTTTTGTACAGGTAGTCTTCAACGTACGGCCACAATTGACCCCAAAAATTATGTTGCTAAGTGAAACAGTTGTTAAGTGAATTTTGCCCCATTTTATTACTTGTTTTCCCATAGCTGTTAAGTGAATCACTACAGTTGTTAAGTTAGCAACATGATTGATAAATGAATCTGACTTCCCCTTGACTTTGCTTGTCAGAAGGTCAGAAAAGATGAACACATGACCCCGGGATACTGCAACTGTTATAAATATGAGTAGTTGCCAAGCATCCAAAATTTGATCATGTAACCATGGGGATGCTGCAATGATCCTAAGTGTGAAAAATGGTGTTAAGTCACTTTTTCAGTGCCACTGTAACTTCATATGGTCACTAAATGGACAGTTGTAAATCGAGGACTACTGAAAATCGAGGACTACTTGTATTGGCAAAAAGAAGAAAGATGGGCAGTTCCTCATTATGATAAATACAGAAATAAGTAAATATTCAAGCTTTCCCTCCAAAGCAAGTGCCAAGAAGCATTATGTCTCATTTTCTACTTGCATTGGTAGAATTTTCTGCAATATGTAAATGTTTTTGGTTCACCAGGACAGGTGAAATACTGTTTTACTGGCAATATCACTGCATTGTTGCTATGTCTGTTGTTATTCAAAGAGACTTTCTTGCCAAAAAATAAAATGAAATTAAAGTATTGATTTATTCTAGACATTATTTCAGTGTCTCTGTCATAATTTACAGAGGCATAGCAATTTTATTATAGAACGTGAATCTTAATCACTGTAAAATTAGGGAGTCAAGTGTGATTTTAGATATTTAGAATTTCAGGGCATGAAGACAGATTGGAAGGGAAGATACTTATAAAAACTACAACGCCGACAGACCTTGTATACTCAGATAAAATTTGCTGAGCTTTATTCAAATGATTTAGCAATAATAACAAGCATATTGTTTCTGCTGTTGGTAGTTTAAAATACATCAGTGATGTGTTGGAAGAAATGAATCAGCTAGAAGGACAACAATGAACAACCTAATTTTGAATTATTGACATACTTTTCAAGGAGACATACATACAAGTAATATTTTTACCTTTGTTTTTATAAAATGATTGTTGAAATATTTTGATACATTTCGATAAACAGACTAAAACAAAAGAAACAAACTTGCAAAAAAGTTATTTCTTAGAGAACTTGGACAGAAGGTAAGAAACATAGGATCCATAGCAAGATGCCGGATATTCCTAACATTATTCAGTAGTGCTCTTCTTAAGCTTCTCTTCTGAAAGGTCCAAGGCATTGTCTTCACATAGACCCATGTACAAAAGAGAAGAAAAAGTAGGAAGAATACCTGGCAAATAAGTAATAAATTACATTCAGAAAAATGAATAACTGCAGTTACAGTATTAAGTTTGTAACATGGTTATTAAATGAATCTGCCTTCCGGTGGACAAGAAAGGCTAAAATTAACACAGCCATCAAATGATTGGTTGGTGATTGGTAAACTCTTATTCATCAGTACGCTGCTGATACTCAGCTGTACATTTCCACCCCAGGCCATCCCAACGATGCCCTTGAAGTGATGTCCCAGTGCTTGGAGGCTGTCCGGATCTGGATGGGGAATAACAGGCTCCAACTCAACCCTTCCAAGACCGAGTGGCTATGGCTTCTGGTGTCCCAATATAGCCAGCTGGTGCCATCGCTGGCTATTGGGGGCGAGTTATTGGCCCCCACGGAGAGGGCTCGCAACTTGGGTGTCCTTTTGGATGCACAGCTGTCTTTAGAAGAGCATATGATGGCCGTGGCCAGGGGGGCTTTTCATCAGGTTCGCCTGATCCGCCAGTTGCGTCCCTTTCTGGAATGGGACTCCTTACGCACGGTCACTCAGGCACTCGTCACCTCCTGCCTGGACTACTGTAATGCTCTCTACATGGGGCTCCCCTTGAGGTGCACCCAGAAGCTCTAACTGGTGAAGAATGCAGCCACGCGGGGTATTATGGGAGCGACGGGGTGCTCCCATGTGACACCTCTCCTGCGTGAGCTGCATTGGCTCCCAGTGGACTTCCAGGTGCACTTCAAGGTGTTGGTTACCACCTTTAAAGCGCTCCATGGCATTGGACCTGAGTATTTGCGGGACTGCCTTCTGTCACCAATAACCTCCCACTGGCCAGTACGCTCCCACAGAGAGGGACTCCTCAGGGTGCCGTCAGCCAGGCAGTGTCGGCTGGCGACCCCCAGGGGGAGGGCCTTCTCTGTGGCAGCACCTGCCCTCTGGAACGACTTGCCCCCGGAGATTTGAAGGATATCAGATCTCCGGGCTTTTCGCCGTGCCCTAAAAACTTTTTTTTCCCAACAAGCAGGGCTGGCGTAACCCCTCCCCCTTTTTTGAGATATTAGACTTTTAATTGTATAATGGGTTTTAATTGGAAGATCTTAAACATTTTTGGCCAAAGTGTATAATTGTTTTAAATTTCTTTTAAATTTTGTATTGGTATGTTTTTTACTTGGCTGTGCATCACCCTGAGTCCAGTAGGAGAAGGGCGGTATATAAATTTAATAAATAAATAATAATAATTCTTATCTTGGCATCCTTTTAATGGAGTTTAATCCATGTAAGTTGATGTCAGGGCTCCAAGTAATACATCCACAAGGAGAACTCCGAGGTAGGCATTTTCATCAAAGAACAATTTATTGGGATATATCATATTGGTACAAACCTGGTGAAAACCGGCTCTAAAGGTCCCACTGATTTTCACCTAAATAAAAGTAAAAGTTTGTCACGTCTCCCCAGACATCAATCACAAGGCCCAATCAGCATACGGATGTTAGATGATCCCAGCCTCCTTCTTCAGAACACCTGCCGAAATGTCCTTGGTTCCCAGAGGAAATAATTTTATTTTGGCTACAACACCCCAACTATATCTACTTCCCCCTCCCCCTTCGCCTCAGCTCCAGGGTGTGTCAGCACTGAAGCAATAAGAAAGAAAATGGCTTCAGTCAAGCCAACTTCAGGGTTGACAGTTGGCAAATCAACCCAGCTCCTATGAACCCCAATTCATATATGCCAAAAATATTAATGAATTGTGTTTGTTAAGATTTCCCAGCAATCAAGCTGATAGGTTATTATATAGCTTTTAGTTGAACAAGAACATATTTTGCTTAACAACATTCTCATTGGCTTGTAGGCACACATGCTAATGTGCACAGAAACACACATATTATGAGATTACCAAACTTCAATACGTTTATCCTCGAGATACTAAGTGATCTCATGTAAAAATGCAGAATCTTCCTGCATCACTCTACTGGACTGGAACTTTATAGGAAAGTGTCAGACAATATGGTCACAGCCTGTAAATCCTCCAGCTTGATTCAATTATATTAAAAGGTTTGCTTGCTTGCTTGTTTAACAAAATGCCTCTCATTCACTCTACTTCAAAGAAGCAGCAAAATCCTCTGCAATCAAGCAGATAGCTTGACCAGTCCCTTAACTCAAGAACTGGGCTGAGTGACACAACACAAAGGGAAGGAATCTGGCCAAGGCAACCATCCTCGTTTCCTTCCAGATATCTGTTGGCAGCAACTTCTTTCCACAGTGTTTCTTGCCATGCAACCTTGGGCAGGAGGAAATTTTCTAGTCCCTTCTTATTCTCAAAAAATATAAGGCAAGAAAATAATGGTAAACTAGAGAGCTTAGAGCCATGATGGCGAACCTATGGCATGCGTGCCACAGGTGGCATGCATAGCCATATCAGTGGGCACACTAGCTCAGCTCTGGTGTGCATGTGCACAATGGCCAGCTGATTTTCGGGCCTTCTGGGCCCACCAGAAGTAGGGAAACAGGCTGTTTCCTGCCTCCGGAGAGCCTGGGAGGTGGGGAAGGCCCGTTTTTCTTTCTCATCTGGCTCCAGATCTTTTCTATGCACCTGGGGAGGGCAAAACAGCCTTCCCCATCCCCTCAGAGGCCCTCCAGAGGCCTGAAACGGCCCATTTCCCAACTCCCAGTTGGACAGGAAGTGACTTTCTTGCTGTCCCCAGCCTCCAGAGACTCCTAGAGAGGCTTTGTGTAGTGTTCTTGCTCTAGCCTCCTTGGCTATTAGAAATAGCAAATCTTGTATTCAAAATAGTTAATGGCAGCAAGGTAAATACAAGCAGTGGTTTTAATATTTTAAGCACAATTGATGTATTTACATATTATGTTTTGCTTCTCCCCCAAATAAACCAAATTAAACCATATTAATGTTTAGTATTATGATCTGATTGATTGAAAGAATAGAGTAAGACAGAGAGTAGGTTCCCACACTGTGATCTCCAAAATATGCAACACATTATACATTTGATTTTAGGTGAAATTAGTGTTTTGTGCAAATCCAGCAACTAGTCATTAAAAGGCAGCTGAGTATTCCCCTAACTCTCAGTCAGTTAACGCAATAATTGCCAACTTTATGGTTCTCCAGAACCAGAACTTCAGTATTTCTAACTAGTCTCCAATGTGGCTGCGAATGTTAGTCCAAACATATTAACAGACTTGGTAAAGGATGAATTCTTCATTTATTTACAACATTGGTGAAACTCCAGTGCCCTGAAAGAAAAAGCCTAGGGGACATTTTGCAGCTTCCAAAATTCTGAAAATATAGAATGCAATTTCAGAACTGGATAGTGAGCAAAATAAGTCTTGTGACTTTAAAATGTAAGTATCTCGCTTTCATGCTTAAATTGTTTCATGAAAGCTCCTATCAAATCTCAAAAGAGCCAATATCCAAGCATGAGGTATTTTTATATGGTCTTATTATTATGGCATGCATAAATGCAAAAATAGCATAATACTGTTTAACAAGTGAAGTGCAGACTTTCTATTTTATACAGGTTACTGGATAAAAGTGGCTGGTATATAAATTATAATTTTATTTCTAAATGAATTTTCAAACATGAGAACAATGATACCATAAACTGAGATCTGAATACCATTGTTCCTACATTAAATGGTCAGCATAATGTTCAATGAATATATATTTGCTCTTTGACTGGATCTAACTTACCAGAAGCAACAATAGATCTTCTTACGGTTCCAAGGGCAGCGTCCCCAGTATGTCTCTTCCCTATAACATTCTTTGTAACGTCGGCACACACCACCCTCTGGACATCTTTTCTTTTTGGCTTGGGTAAATCCTAGAAAATTAAACAGTGAAATCATTTTCTAGATAGAGAACGCAGCTATTTGCATTCAGAATAATTGAAACCTATCAGAATATGGATAAAGTTTCTGATTTCATCCCTCTCAACTATAGTAGTGTAATCACGCACCCACAGACACACCCACCCACACACACACACACACACAAGCAGAAAAGTATCTTACTTGATAATGAGAGGAAGAGAATAAGACACACAAGTAAGATCTTCATGACCGTCTATCAGAACTACTAAAGAATCAATGGTTGCTGTAAGGCGGGGAATGGCAGCACCTCAAAAGAAGAGAAGGAAAACTGTGGGAGAATAACAGATAGTTCTTTGATGGAATGTAGTGATCTGCTGGGAAGCATAGCAGCAGGAACAACAGTACAATGTTTATATTCATGTTTGTAGCATTTTCTTTGCTCTGAAAGAATGTTACAGATTCTCTCCCAGTTGTGTTCATACAGCCATACTATGGCTTATGGCTTATTGTTTGAAGTTTGGTGTATTGTACGAACTCAGCCATTGTGCATTGTCTTCTCTAAAATTGTTGGGGTCCATTAATTCGAGTAAATTAAAGAATGAAAATGAGCATTTGTAGCAGAAATGTCTCTAAACTATTCATTTATTTATTTGTTTATAAAATTTGTGTGCCGCCCATTTTGTTTGGAGGCAACTCTAAGCAGCTTGCAAACATTAAAAACAGGTAAACATTAAACTTAAAAGCTAAACATTAAAAACATTAAAGCAATAAGAGGCTTGATGCTGTTTATGATTCCAAATGTTGAAGCAACAGGCCATGTAGGCACCTAATTAAAAAATTAATCACCTTCCTGAGAGATTTCTTGACAAGATATGTCAAATCGGTGTATATGAAACTGGAAAAGCATTTTCTTTTGGCTTCAGGACAATATACCTTTATTTGGATCACTCAGATCTTTGGAGTTGCCTTTGTTTTTATGGGATAAAAATGGAATGTCTTAAGTATTCTTTCCAGAACAAAAGTAAAAGTATTTCAAATTTTCTGTCAAAGGAAACAATAGAAACTTGCTCTCTTATTTTCAGTCTATAGCCACAAAAGTAGAGAGTGATTGTGTATGCTATTTGCCTATTCAATAAGGGAATGACTTAAAAGAAGAGATTCAAAAATATGTTTAAAATCCTCACAGCTGCAAAAGCCTAATAAAAAGCAATACATAGCATGATTCATTTCCACATTATCTTAAGTAATTAAACAAAACATGTTTTGTCCCTTGTTAGTCACTTGCAAACTCTCTTTTGTCTTATTGCATAAGGACTATGTAAATATGTCTCCGGCAATTTGCCAGTAATATGTGACAAATAACTAAAATAACATGACTCTTGGATTTAGCCTGTAATCTGAAAACTCACTGGCAGCCAAATAATGAAGAAACTACCTAAAACTCAATACTTAACATTGAATACTTAACAATACTTAAAATTCAATACTTAACATTGAATCTTGCTTGTTTCAATGAGAATTGAAACAAGCAAGATTCAATGTTAAGTATTTTTCCTAACTTAAAATTTTATCAGGATTGTTAGTAGCACATATGCAACACCCTTAAGCACGGTACATTATTTTGTACCAACAGAAGACAAAACAGAAGATAATAACAGAACCTGGAAATGACTAAGAGCAGGACAATTGAAGAAAGAGGCAGAGTCTACAGAGACCAAATCTTAAGAATAAATGCATACAAAGCCAGAATTGAGAAGACAGCAACAGATAGCAAGTGCCACCTCTGCAAAGAAGCTGAAAGAAACAGTGGACTGCCTAGTTAGCTGCTGCATAAAGATCACACAGACTACAAACAATGGCAGGACAAAAGAAGATTTGCAAGAAATATTACCTGTCTGCAAGCAAGAACTGATAGGAAAAATGGAAAAAGTAATAGAAAATGAAGACGCTAAAACACTCTGGGGACTTTAAACAGACAGGTAGCACATAGCACCCCACACTTAACCATTGTTGATAAGAAAGCCAGGAAAGTCAGAATAGTAGATGCTTCAATACCCAGAGACAGCATAAAAGAGAAAAAGTTGGAGAAAAACACAAAATTCTTTCTATGTCTAAGATTTCTGACATTGTGTCCCTCTTAGTTTTCTATATTCACTCATTATCTGGCAGATTTGTCACATATAAAATAATAGTGATTACTTAATTAAACATTATTGATTAATTAACATTGAATCCACATAAGTATTTCAGACTAGAGAATTAGTTGTAGGAAATATTCATCCATTCAACAGTCTTCAAAACTTAGAATAGAGCAAGTTAATTTTAGGCTTAGACAGAGATAGAGACAGTTAAGAAACAGACTATTTGAAGTTAGGAAAAAATAAAAATCTTCTTTAATATATTGATAAATATTAATTCATTAATTAGGATAGACTAAGAATTGGGTTTGACTTTGAATTGGCCAAGATTCCAAATAATGCCTCTGGGGTTTTGGACTTCCATGAATTAAATTTAATTTAATTAAAATATTAATTACAAATGTGCATCTTATTTACAGGAGAAATATTCCACTGTGTTTAGTAAGACTTATGGCCTAGTAAGCATTTTCTTATAAATTGCTATCCTAGGTACAGTGCCTTGAACCAATTCCTGTATAAGCATGGTCAGGATCGCTCTGTGTTATCTTTCAATGGTTGTCATTATTGAAACTCAAGAGTTAAGATTTGAACCTGTGGCTGGTGCCTGGGATATCCTTTGCACACATCTTCATGAATCCATCAACCACTAGGATTAGGTCATTCTAACTTTTGAATATCTGATCTGGTAAGGCCTCTATGTTCTACACCACAAGCTAATCTATATCAAATCTTACCACTCGCCCCTCCAATTTAGACACTTTGTGGTATGCATGTTTATAAATACAAGCACATATGCTGATATGTGCTCTTTCAAGGCAGACCCATTGATAGTTGTTGAATCAGTTTTTCACCGAGCCCATTGACTTCCTCTATTCCTTGGCCATGGAGTTGTTACTGCACAACTTCCTTATGGACAGGCATATATTTAAGAGCAGAACACATTTTACAGGGGTGTATAACAACAATTAGGGGACAAGTCAGTTTTGGAAAAAGGCTTATGTACATGTTAAAACTGGGAAATAATTAAAACTGGGAAGTGATGAAAGGTGCTCAAACCACCAAAGGAAGGAAGTTAAATAGACACTCTGGAAATCAACTGTATCACTCCAACTGCTTTCAAGTTTAGCAATAATGAGGAGTTCTATTTTTTATTTTTATTTTATTTATTTATTTTTAATTTGATTTATATGCCGCCCTTCTCCAGAGACTCAGGGCAGCTTACAATGCATTAAGCAATAGCCTTCATACTTTTGTATATTTATACAAAGTCAGCTTATTGCCCCCACAAACTGGGTCCTCATTTAATCTACCTTAGAAAGGATGGAAGGCTGAGTCAACCTTGAGCCTGGTGAGATTCGAACTTACAGTAATTGCAGACAGCTGGTTTTAATCACTATGCTTTTTAGTCTGCTGAGCTAAACCAGGCTCTATTCTCCAATAAATAACCATTATCTTAAGTAATGCACCTGTGCAGCAAGAGTAATGAGGAAACTTTAAAATGCAAAGAAGAAACAGCACAAATGTATGGAAGAATTGTACAAAAGACTCCAAAAGTAATGCTACAGTACATGGAGAAGTTGATACATGTACTTGGTAATATCACTAATCACTTTCATTCTGGAAACTGACATTAAATTGGCCTATAAAATATTGATTTACAATGTAGCTAAGGAATTGATACCCTACTAGCAGACCTCTCTAGGTTCCCCTGAAACCAGAAAGCCCTCATTCTGCTGTTCAGAAGAGTAGAGAAGTCAAAGGAGATGGAGACCCCTCACATTATTCCATCTGATCACTGGCCACATTTTATTGATTTTATTGTAATTTATTTGCATGATTGGTGTGATTCTCCCAGAAATGTTGGGAGTTGGATAGCTTAGAAGTTTAATAAATCATCATCATTTTAATCATAATCATCACAATCTGCTTTAAGTGTTGGGGTTAAAGAATGATTTTTCTGGATTTAAGGAGTTACAGAATAAAGATATGTGCTCAAGGGTCTGGAAAACATTCAATGATATTCTCACATAAAAATGGAAATGCTAAAGAATATTCAAACAACTAGTCAATTGTTTTTCATTGACAATCTCTCTGGAACATTTCCACAGGTTTCTCATTATTCATTACAGAATCCAACAATACCTGATAGATCAATCAGAATAGAGCTGAAAGAGATCTTAGACAGTGGTGGGATTCTGCCGGTTCTAGGTGGTTCGGCCGAACCGTTTGTTAAATTGCTGGCTCGCCCTGCCCCTTGTCCCGCCCCTCCGCACCATTGGGCAAGGGGTGGGCGAGCCAGCAATTTAACAAACGGTTCGGTGTTTTTTGGTAATTTTAATGGCCTTGCAGCTGCCGCGGGGCTTCAAAGGACCGCCCTACAGCTCATCAGTGTCAAAAGAAAACAAATGAGTAGACCCAGTGGTGGGATTCTACTTCGGTAGAACCGGTTGTTAAGGAGTTAAATAGTTAAGCCAGTGGTTGCCAAAGGAGGCGGTACCGCGGGCCGTGGGATGCCTTAGGGGGACGGGGCGGCAGGGGGGTGCTAGAGGCAAAAGGGGGCGACGGGGGGGGCTAAGTGGCAAGGAGGGTGGCCCCCACTCTTTGCCCTGTGCCTCGCAGCAGTTACCTCCTTGCAAGCAAACAGCAGGAAAAAACTCCTTTCAGCTTTAGTTTAGGCTTGAATAGATCTGCCTCCTGACTCTCCCGACTCTGATTCGCTCTCAGCTGTTTTGTGCAGGCCCTTTTGCAAGCTCTTCTTTTGAAATCTCTTTGCTAGCTGCAAAGAGTGATTTTTTTCCCCTAGCTAAAAGGAAACTGAAACTAAAGCAGGCTCTGCTACACGCAGGGAGAGAGATTTCTTTTTCTCTTTGCTCACCAAAAAAGGTAGGTGTAAACAATGGGAAATTTAGTTTAAAAGAGGAGAGTTCAAGATTTTAAAACACAAAAGAAAAAATTTATCTATTTAACTAGGGAATTGTAATAATTGAGATACTATTAATTGTATATTGTATTGAAAGCAGAAATAGTTAAGTTGTGGTTTGGAGGAATATATGGGGGAAATTATTTGGCTTATTATTATTGGTAAATATAATTAATGTATTTGTAAGAAATTGGATTGCATGGAAATAATTGGAATATTCATGTTCATATTGATTACAAAAAAGATAGTTATATAACTGATTTATATTAAAATGTTGAATTTGTATTAAACAACTGCAATATTACATAATTAACCAATGTGAGGATGGATATAAAAATAGATGACAATGGGAAGGGGTATAATATAGAATAGAACAGAAAAATTGAATTTGATTAAGATTAGAGATGAGGATGAAGGGTAATATTGGTTTTTTTAAAAAATAGATGAGGAATAAATATGGCAAAAAGGAAATATAGAAATTGTAAATTTAATCGAAATAACTAAACACTGTTTAAATTTGTGAACTGGCCAAATACTCTGTTCAAAGAAAATACACTGTATGTTTGTATGTGTGTTTCTAATTATTGCTATTTATTCATATTTGTTCTCCTTTATTCTTTAAAGTTTAACAATTCATTCTTTATCTTAATATTTTTATATTTGTTTGGGTTTGGCTTTCTTCCCTTTCATCTTTTTTATTGTACAGCAATCTTTCTCCTCCAACCTACCACCTCTCTCTTTTCTTTCCTTACTTTCTCTTCCCCCCCTCTTCTTCTCCTCCCTACTTCCTCTTCCTTTCTTCTTCTCCTCCTCTCTTCCTCCCTCTCTTAACCTCACTCCTAGTCCTACTCCTACTCCTTCATCCCTCTCTTGCTGTATCCTTTTGTGCATATGGACTGAAGAGGGCTGAAAAAGTAATTTTTGATTGGTCCTCGCACTTGTGACCACTCCTCAAACTTACGACTGTCCTCACATTTTACGTTTTTGCCCTATCTTGTCACCATGGTGAAGAGAAGCAGTTGTGAAATGAGCGACACGGTTGTTAAGAATGCTACAATGGGCATAAATGATAACCAGTCATAAGTGCGAAGACCGGTCAAAAGTGCGAGGACCTGTCAGAAATCACTTTTTTCAGCCCTCTGGGTAGTCCTTTTGTGCATATGGATTACTCAGAGGGATGAAAAAGTAATTTTTGACTGCTCCTCGCACTTGTGACCAGTCCTCGAACTTGCGACTGTCCTCACATTTTACGTTTTTGCCCTCTTGTCACCATGGTGAAGAGAAGCAGTTGTGAAATGAGCGACACTGTTGTTAAGAATGCTACAATGGGCATAAATGATGACCAGTCATAAGTGCGAAGACCGGTCAAAAGTGTGAGGACCTGTCAGAAATCACTTTTTTCAGCCCTCTGGGTAGTCCTTTTGTGCATATGGACTACTCAGAGGGCTGAAAAAATAATTTTTGACTGGTCCTCGCACTTGTGACGTCCTCAAACTTACGACTGTCCTCACATTTTACGTTTTTGCCCTATCTTGTCACCATGGTGAAGAGAAGTAGTGGTGAAATACTGACATGGTTGTAAAGAATGCCGCAACGGGCATAAATGTGAGGATGATCATAAGTGTGAGGACCTGTCAGAAATCACTTTTTTCAGCCCTCTGAGTAGTCCCTATGCACATAGCCATGCCCACCCGGTCACATGACCAGCTAGCCACACCCACCCAGTCACATGACCAGCTAGCCATGCCTACCCGGTCACATGACCAGCAGTCATGCCCACCCGGTCACATGACCACCAAAGTCATACCCCCAACTAAGCCACACCCACAGAACTGGTTGTTAAAAAAATTGAATCCCACCACTGATCTTAGAGATCTTCTAGCCCAACCCTGTGCTCAAGCAGGAAACCCTATAATGTTTCAGAGAGGTAGATGTCCAGTCCTCCAGTGACGAAGCACCTATAACTTTTGAAGGCAAGCTGTTCCTCTGGTTAATTGTTCTCACTGTTAGGAAGTTTCTCCTTAATTCCAGGGTTGTGTCTCTCCCTGATTATTTTCCATTCATTCTTTTTTGTCTTGCCTTCTGGTGCTTTGGAAAAGAAGTTGACACCCCCCACCCCACCCTGTTCCTTGTGGCAGCTCCTCAAATACTGGAATACTGCCATGTCACCCTTAGTCCTTCTTTTCTCTAGATTAGCTATACCCAATTCCTGCAACCATTCTTCATATGTATTTGTCTCCAGGCCTTTAATCATCTTAGTTGGTTTTCTTTGTAGTTTTTCCAAAGTTTTAACATTTTTTTGTAATGCGGTGACCAAAACTGGATGCAGTATTCCAGGCGTAGTCTTACTAAGGATTTATAAAGCAGTACTAATACTCCATGTGATTTTGACTCTATGCTTCTGTTTATACAATTAAGCATTGTATTCACTTTTTTGGCTGCTGCTGTATACTGGTGGCTCATGTTTAACTGATCTTCCTATAGGACTGCAAAGTCCCTCTCACAGTTACTGTTTTTGAGCATGGTTTTACAAAATCTGTATTTGTACTTTTGGTTTTTCCTGCCTAGGTATAAAACCTTGTACCCAGGCAGTAAAAATTAAAGGTACAAGTACAGAACACATGCTCTTTAAATTTTCAATCTTTAAATATATTTTTTTCATGATAGATGGGCAATAAATTGTATACTCAAGGAATTGAGGTATTTGTAATACATACAAATTTGTATTTGTAATACTATTTTGCCTCAGCCCTTGTAATTGAAATGAGAGTGTCAATGATAATTTATTTTTGAACAATCTTCAACTCAGTCCTCCTAATGGGTGAAAAGATAATTTTGAATCTCTAGTGAGAAAAAGAGGTACAGTAGCATAAAAAAATTAAATGTTTTTTCATCTGTCAGGAAACAAACTTGAGACCTATGGAGCTATCAAACTAAATTTTCATACTTTCAAATGATATGGATTTTAGCTTTTCTTTTTTATATATAAATTTTTATTTTAATTAAAAAAGAAAAACAAACAAGTACAATTATGACAATACACAACATACACAAGAGGTAAACGTAGATCAAGTCTTACGACTTGTATTTTAGATAGTCACATTGGTAAACTATATTTCTCTCTCTATATTTCTACACCTTTAGTTATATAACGATATTTTAAGTTCTCTTTTTGATTTATTGTTTTCTTAGTTGGTACTCAATTCCTATCCAACTAATCCATTTCCTTTAGTGTGTTCCTATTTTTGTTTTATTTTCCTTTTCTCCATCCAATTGTACCATCTTTGCCATACCAGGTAGTAATCTGTTTCCTCTTTTTCTTGTATTTCTTTTGTGAGTTTATCCATCTCTGTGCACTCCATCACTTTTAGCATTATTTTGTCTTCTGGTGGTGTATCTTCCAATTTCCAGCTTTGTGCAAAAATGATTCTTGCTGCTGTTAAAATGTGAATGATTAAGTATTTTATTTCTTTTTCATAGTGGGTTGTGAATATTCCTAATAGATAAGTTTCTGGTTTCATTGATATTTTCTGACTTGTAATTTCTTCTATTTGGTTTTTAACCATTTTCCAGAATTTTTTCGCTTTTTGGCAAGACCACCACATGTGGTAGTATGTTCCTTTTTGTGTTTTACATTTCCAACAATCTGGAGAGGTGTTGGGGAACATTTTTGCTAAGCGTGCAGGAGGGAGGGGATTTTAGCTTTTCTATCATCCTGAATTTTTTATTCTTAAAATAGGGTGTGGTCTATAATTACAATGAAAATATCTTCTTTGCTTTAGAGTTATGCTAAATACTCTTAGTTCTGATTGTTAGATTCTATTTTTATTGCTTTCTTCCTATGAACCTCTTATCAGTTTAAAATATAAATAAAATGTAAGTACTCCAATAAAATAAATAAATACCATATAAATTCATGTATATGATTTAAGTATTTTTCTTGGTGGATAAATTGTGGGGAATCTCACTCAGACATAAGCAGATAGATAGAGATATAAACTATAGCTTTACACATGTGAAGCAGGCAAATATCTTGTTGGCAGGTTCCAAAAAATAAATCGCATGAAAATTTCAATGCATCTTTAACTTTATTAAAAGCAGCAAAGGGAAAAGCTTCTTTTCTAAGCAAATCTTGCAAATTTTACTTTTGAGGGAAAATGCTTTGGAATCTAATGAATAATGATATGGATTTGCATAAAGGAAGATGAAGCAGTTGCAGGCAGTGACATCACATCATGGCTGGATCCTGAACGTCTTCATGAGGGAAGCAGGAAGCCATTATTTTCCAAATGCTGTATAAATACAATAAAATAATAATTTGATGTACTTGATAGATCCTGCTCAATGAACATCAGTCTCTTTTAAATCTCTCTCACCCTCCCTTGATCCCAATGTTTTCACTGAAAACATTAGTTGTTCTTCATGAAAATGCCTTGCAGTCCATTGACAATACAAATAGCAGATAGGCAAAGTGCCCAAAACTCCTACTGCAATATTTCTAATGGAGGAGATATTTCTTACATCATATACAGCAGTGCTGAAAAAAATAACAGTTTTGTTTCCCATAGCTTCTAGTGCCTTTAGGACAACGTATTTTGCAGGTTCCAAGTCCATTAAAACAGTTCATCCCTATGGAAAGAAAAAAACAGGCCAGTTGTAGGTTGAGTAAACACACACACACACACACACACCAATATATATGTGTCTGTGCGTTCATACATGTCTATAGGTATCTGGGTATGTATGTATGTATCAGGTGTGGGTTCTACTTACCTTTACTACCGGTTCACAATGGGGCCGCATGCGCAGAAGTGTTTTCATGACATCAGGGTCGGTGGGCAGAGCCTGCCACCGGTTTTACTACCGGTTCTATAGAACCGGTGCAAACCAGGGGCAACCCACCACTGGTATGTATCTATTGGGACATATCCCCTTTAGGACTTCAGCTGCTTTGTAGATTTACTGAAAATAATTAGACTTCACATAATTTCATTTTAAGGCAAGGCTGAAGCCTGCCTTAATCTGAATTTCTTGGCTGGCATATATCTGTTTCTAAGGAAATTAGAAAAAGAAAATCACCTAACTTCTGCAATATATTTTAACCTATTACCATGAGAAGTTGCTTATCTGAAGGAAAAGAATCTTGGCTTAGAATGCCTCATTATAGCGTGAGGTTAGAGTAGAAAATCCTTGGGCAAAAAATAATTAGCTTCTTCCTCCTCCTTTGCTACCAATATACCAATTTGCCTCTGGATGTTTTCCCCATTAGTTCCTTTAGAAACATTTTCAATCTCTTCTCTTTCTCTGGTCTTCTGGTTAACTCTCTCATGAAACACCACCAGGAAACTCAGGCCTGTAGGCTTGACTGTGAGCTTGGAAAGAAAAATCTCAGAAGAGGGCATTGATAATTTATTCCAGCATTGCTTTCAAAAAAATTAATAACCTTCTTGATTTAATCATCAAGGCTGGAGAGAGTATTTAGAGTCCTGTGTGCTGTATTAGTATTATGTAGAAAAAGACTTATTTCTGTTTCTAGATATCTCATTGCAAGACTAGAAAATCCGTTGTTTCATTTATTTTTTCAGGCTAATTACATATACTGTAGATTCCTTGAATAGTTGTTAATTTGTGCCTGAAAATGCCTAATCCAGTCTAAACATCTGGCTGACTATGCAATGAACCATAACTAAAAATTTAAAAAGTAAGATATGCTTTGAATGAAAAAACAAATCCCACCTTGCCATTCTATATTTCCCTTGATGTTTAGTTTTCATACCAGGGAGGAAAAAAAATCAGTGGTGCATTTTTAGATGTTCTGAAATTTAAAAATCTTAATAGCTGAAAGAAATTTAGATAAGAACATAATATTAAAATGCAATAGTTCATTATTTATGCATTTCTGGTCCTGAACTGAAGAAAGGACTTGATTAGGAGACAGATCCTTCTATCCTTCTGGCAGAGGTGGTCCTACTTTATTAGAAAGAACAGGATTTTCCTTCTTGTTATTTCCTTCTTACCTGATCCAGGCAGGACTGCAAAGACAAGGACAGCAAAAAGCAGGAAAAGGATTTTCATGTTTAGACTGGTTCTGAATAAAGTCTTGCTTCTGGGATGAGGTGCATCCTTGTATTTATAGATATATAATGTAGTAAGTGAAATATTGCAACCATTATTATTCGTTATACTTACAAGTCTTAAGCAACAAACAGTTCCATGCTATTTCTTTAAAAACCGAATGTCAACTTGCAAAGCTTTCAAGTTGCCATGAGCAGGAGGGAGGGAGAACTGATGGAGCTGATTGATTTCCCTAACTGACATTACATTCCACAGATGTTTTGGTTACTGCAATCAGTAGAAGAGTTTTAGGTTTCACAGCCAGCCAGAGTGGTCAATTGGAGAATGTGATTACACGGCCAGGGAGGAGGGGAAAGACAGGGTCATAGGGGAATGTAAATCTACGTGGGATTAGTTCTAACTGCATCCGAATATTGCCAAAATGGTGCTCCTAATAAATGACTGTATTTCTTTTGAAGTTTGGCTCGTGGCTCATGAATTAATTGGGGCATCTTTCGGAAACTTCATACAGGTTTTATATTGAAATATGAGCAAGTATCTCAGTTTAGCAGATAAGGACAATTTGTTCATAGGCAATATCCAAACATTTTGTTGGGTCACCAATGATACAACAATATCTTGTTGTTTTCATGAAGGATAGACAAAGCTCCTATTTCAATTAATGCTGAAACTCTGCTTGTAGAGATAGAAAACCCTGAATAAAATATAACACTGTTTGGACTTAAGTGGCTCATCTTCACCTCCTGCTTGATTCAGTACAAAGAAGGCCTATTAGCTATTAACCCACAATTTCCCTCTGTTTTCTTATTCTGCATCAAGACTTGTCTTTTCTGGGTTTGGCTGGCATAAATGTTACTGTACTATTAATATATTCTCCTTCTTCTCCTTCTCAGTGTCAGAGAATAACAGAATAGCAACAGAATAACAGAGTAACATAGTTGGAAGGGACCTTGGAGATCTTCTAGTCCAACCCCCTGATCAAGCAGGAAACTGTATATTATTTCAGACAAATGGTTGTCCAATCTCTTCTTTAAAACCTTCAGTTATGGAGCACCCACAACTTCTGGAGGCAAGTCGTTCCACTGATTCATTGTCTGCAAATATCTGCAAGTACCAAGAGAGTACCAAGAATCCTACAAAACAAGCTGAAAGAGCATCAAAGGCCCAACAGTTCATTCCTGATCTACACATATTCCCTTCTATTGTTAAAATCAAGTGAACCTGGGGGACCACTGGATGTGGCATTATAGGGAAATTCAAACAAGTAAGTATAAGGGTATCAATAGAAATGTGGGGGAATCATACAAAAAGTTGCAAATGGAGACTATATATGGGCAAAGACCAACCCACAGGAAAGAAATTAATGGTTGGTGATTACCAGTATAGCTATTAGAGGAAAACAAGCATGGGAATCAACTGGTCAGGAGCTATGGTAATCACAGTCCACAAAGATCCCATGGATAGCCCCACTTCAAAAACTGAAGAATGGATGTGGTTTGAAGTTTTTTTTGTTGATTTCATTTCCAGCCATTTTCTGCAGGGGAGACACAGCTGAAGTCTTTTGTGTGGAAGAGCCATGCAAGGCAACATGATTAAAACTCTGGATCAGCCCAGATGCCCATCAATTTCCTTTTTTTTTTACACTTTTTATTTCTGTTACCCACTTTGGGTACAGAAGGTTTTAAATCAACAACTTGGTGATCCAATGAAATGCATTCATGTTTTAGATTGGACTATATAAGAACATGGGGATCTCACCAGACTCTAACTCCTAAAATAGGTTCCAGCATGAAAACCTAAATATTAGAATAGCAGCAGCTGCTGCTTACTGGTCTTTCTTTAATCTTATTAGTTATTAAGGGATGGTTTATTTTCAGCTAGTGTTTGGGGCATAGACTTGATTTACTGTGAGGTTGAATACTTTGCCTTGGATTCGAAGCAAGACCATTCTGTCATTTTGAGATTGTAGCCCAATATGACTTTTTCCACTCTATTGACTATCCATTTTGTTTCTAAAGAATTCTTGCCCACAATAATAGGTATAATGGTTATCTGAATTGAATTTGTCTATCCCTGCCCACTTTAGTTCACTGATTTCCAAGATGTTGATGTTCAGTCTTGTCATCTCATGTTTGACCACATTCAGCTTATCTTGATTTATAGGTCTTACATTCCATGTTCCTATGAAATATTGTTCTTTGCAGCATTGGACTTTCCTTTCACCATCAGACACATCCACAGCTGAGCATCCTTTCAGCTTTGGCCCAGTTGCTTCAGTCTTTCTGGATCTACTTATAATTGCCCTCTACTCTTCCCCAGTTGCATATTGGACAGCATGTGACCTGACGGGCTGATCTTCCAGCATCATATCTTTTAGCCTTTTGATGCTGTCCATGGGGTTTTCTTGGGAAGGATATTAGAGTGGGTTGCCATTTCCTTCTCCAGTGGATCACGTTTTGTCAGAGCTCTTCACTATGACCTTTCATAACTTTATTGAGCTGCACAAGACCTTTTGCCATGACAGGGCAGTGAAGCATGAAGGGGAGGTTTACAATTCAATATTCTACTTCTGTTATCAGACTCCTGTTTCATGCTTTCAGCCTTCATGTTAACAAGAAAATCAATTCAACTGGAAAGTCACTGGATGTGGTATTATGTGGAAATTAAAACACGGAAGTATAAGAGAGTATCAATAGAAGTGTAGGGCTTAAAACAACAACTTGGTGATCCAATAATTGAAGTCAGATTTTTTATTGCACTATACAAAAACTTAGAGGTCTCATGAGACTCTACCACTTAGTCTAGGGATCAAAATGGAAACCTAAAGGTTAGAAGAGTTTGCTAATAAGCTATGGTTTTAATTTACTGTAACTTGGGGAGGAAAACCCCACTTTTATTTTTAGAGGCTCCAAAAGGCATTATCTACCAAAAAACTAAACACACTTTGTTCCAGAATAATCTGTGATGTGCTAGGAAATGATGTCAGGTGTGTGAAGGTCTTTAAGAAGACAGATCATTATAAATAAAGGTCCCATAGAGTGAAAAGTTAATCAAAATATGAAATAAATATGGATTATCTTCTAGGAAGCAGTTGGTAAGGAAAGTCTGAAAACCAACTTTACTAAGGCAAGAATTTGCAGTTGAGCAATAACGGTAAAATACTAACACAATCCATAAAACCTGAAGTCCTCATGTAATATGTGTGCTTCTGTAGAAATATGAAGAAGCACCCTGTTTTAAACTGACTTGGAATTCATTAATGATGATAAATAAGCTAAATAATTGTAGTAATAAGGGAAAAACAGCAATAATTAGAAACATCAACACTGACAAAATCAGCATCAATCAATTGTAAAAGGCAGTTTTACTTGGAGCAGCTTGCATTCTAGGACAATATCTTTAACACCATCAAACAACATTTGCCTATGCCAGATCCTTGGGAAGGCCTCGATGGGGGCATAAAAATGGCAAATCCAGTCTGAACTTCTGGCTGACTATGCAATGAACCATAACAATAGTAATCTATTAAAGAAAGCACAACACACGGATGGATTCCAATTTTGCTATAGGACTGTGATGGCGAACCTATTGCACTCGTGCCACAGGTGGCACATGGAGCCATATCGGTGGGCACGTGAGCTCAGCTCTGGCGCACATGCGCGCACTGGCCAGCTGATTTTCAGGACTTCTGGGCCCACTGGAAGTCAGCAAACAGGTTGTTTCTGGCCTCCGGAGGGCGTCCGGAGGGGTGGGGGTGGGGAAGGCAGTTTTCACCCTCCCCAGTCTCCTAGAAAGGCTCTGGAACCTGAGGACGGCGAAAAATGGGCCTACTGGGCCCACTGTGCCATCGCGTGCCAAAAGCAGGGGAAGCATGGGGGGGGGGTCACACACACATGCATGGGGGTGGGGTGCATATAATTATGGGTGTGAGCACGAACGTGTGTGACTCCCCCGTGTTCCCCCTGCTTTTGGCATGTGATGGCAAAAAGGTTAGCCATCACTGCTATAGGACATGAGACTTTTGAAATACTTGAATGAGAACATCTGAAAACACCCCTCTTTTGTCTTCTGTTTTGGACAAACTCAAAGCAGGGGTATTAAGCTCAAAATAATCTAAACATTTTTTACTATTCCAACATATACTGTTTAGTAGATAGGAGCACCTAGTCAGGCTTTTTAAGCTTGGGGGAAAAAAACTAAACAGGATTTGATCTGTTTATTATTCAGATAGGAGGGCCTCAGATAACTTAGGGTTGTAGTTTAGACACCAACATCTAGAAGAAAACAATGGGAAATCATTTTTATATTCTCACAATCACCAGAAATTAATTTCAAGATATATTTTATTTTTTAAGTTTATAATGCAGAAGGCTGTTAGTCCAAAACATGTACATTTTATAATTTATAATGTTTTGTTACATGCAATTAAATATTGTTAATATGATTTTCTCTCTGTGTCTGAGATTTCTGACATTTGTTCATCTTAGTTTCTTATATTCACTTATTATTTGGCAGATCCTCCTCATATAAAATAATAGTGATTAACATTAATATAAACATTTTTGATTAAGCAACAGGGAATCCAATTAAATATTTCAGGTGAGAGATTGAATAATAGGAAATATTAGCCTATTCACCAGTCTTCAAATGGACTGAGAGTTGGAATTGGCTTTAAATTGGCCAAGATTCCACATAATGTTCTTGAGGTTTTGGACTTCCATGTCTAATTTTTCTTGGTGATGATTAAATAGTACTTTAGATCAAATAAAATGTGTTTATTATAAATATGCATCTCATTTACAGGAACAATGTTCCACTGTGTTGCACAATGGATTGTGGCCCAGTAAGCATTTTTTTCCTATGTTGTTATCCTATGTCAGGAGTATCAAACTCAAGGCTTGGGAGTCCCAGATTCGGCCTGCAGGGTATTTATATCTGGCCTGCAGGGTCGCCCTGGAAACAGTGAAGGACTGGCTCGTGGTACCTCTGCTAGTGAAAACAGAGCTTGGGAGAGCCGCACACAGCCCTCCATTTTTGCTGGCAGAGGGTTGCAGGAGGCTATCGCAGCTGAAAATGGAGCTCGGGAGTCCATTTTCACTGGCAGATCTCTCGGGCCACCACAGGTGCTCCCGACATGAGTAATGTTGAGCTGGCCACACCCATTCTGGCCATGCCCCCTGAAGTCAAACACAACCCTCATGCGGCCCTCAATGAAATCAAGTTTGACACACCTGCCCTTTGTATAATGCCTTGAACTGATTTCTGAATAAACATGGTAAAGATGATTTTCATTTTTGAAATATAAGAGTTAGGATTTGAACCTTTTGCTGGAACCTGAGATATGCCGTGTAGTTGCAGAAAATCTGTTTTGTGAATTTATCTACCATTAGGGTTAGGATAATCCTAACCCTTTAATATTTGATGTGTCAAGGACTTTGTGTTCTAAACCAAAAACTGGTTTATATCTGTTGTGGCTCCGACCCCCGAGCCCATCATATCGGAGGAAGAAGACTCCGAACATGAAGGAGAGGAGCCGGCCAGGCCTCCCTCTCCAGGCCCCTCCTCTCGGGCAATTCCTCAGGTGTCTGCCGAAGGAGAGGAGATTGGCCAAGAGCCAGGTGGCTCCGATCAGAGTGAGAACAAGGGTGATATGTCGTGGCTGTATCCACGCCAGCACCGGTGAGAGAAATGTTTGCAGCAGATGAGGAGGTGTGCCAGGGATTAAGCTGAGTCACTGGACCACACCCCACAGGCTATAAAAGGGAGTGTGGTGGCCATTCAAACTCTGTGATGGACAAAGCTAAAATTCTGGCAAGTCACTTTGCACTTCTGGAAAAACAACGCCTAATCTGCTGTGGGTTTATTTACTGGACTGATTCAAACTGTTTCTATTTTTGTGTTATCTGGTGGAGGAACAACCCCTCCTTCTTGGAGTAAAAGCTCTTGGCAGGCAGATACTACATTGCTGCCAAGTTTCTGATAACTAACAATAGGGTGTTTGAAAAAGTTATTTTACCCCTCGGCTGGCTGTGTGTGTGTGCGTGTGGGAGACGGGGACAATATCAGATCATACCACTGGCCTGTCTAATTCACTATTTTATGTGATGTGATCCCCTGCAGATACCACAGCAGTAGTAAATCTGAAACAGTGAAGTTAGTTTCCACAGAGTTGTATCTGAAAGCACCTAAAGAACATTTGATTGTCTATCTCAGCTTTGTTTCAAGTGATAGTGGCTGTCAGGTTTCGGCGTAATCTCAAATAAACTTCATTCTCAAACACAAAGTCTTTGATGAATCTCTCATTTATTAAAGAATTTACGATCTGACCTAAACTCATATGCAGCCAAAACTGATTCTCCGAAACCAAACCCCTCCCCTTCTGCCTCACAATATCTCAATGCCCATTGGCCATCTTCCAAGTCAGTCTCTTCTGCCAACTGCTTCAGATCACAGGAATGTCCCCCTCCCTTCATCACCTGGGTAACCCTATCTATTAAGGAAGGGGGAGAAGGACAATATCTCAAATACCAAGCACTAAATTTCAAACTGTACTGCTCGTTCCGGTTTTTTTTCCCCTTTTCCTCTTTGATCATGGCAGCGATGAAAAAATGCAGCTTAACTCGCTGACATCCGGCCCCTCTTCCGTCATTTCTCAGAAGCGGCCTGCCAGGAGGGAAAACAACAAGTTAAACATCATTATCCCATCCGAGGGTGTACCCCCCCTCCCGGTTTTCCTGGATGATCTGCATGGAATTTGGCTATAAGGCGGTCAGCTTGGATGTTTGTGCTCCTCACCCAGGAAGCCTCTGATAGAGGGTAACCTTTCCATTTAATTAAGTGTTGGAGGCGCCCCCTGTGCCACCTTGAATTGAGGATTTGCTGTACCTCATAGTGAGTTTGGCCCCCAATGACCAGGGGACTGGGAGGGTCACGTGGTACCTGTCTTAGAGGTGACCCTACTACTGGTTTTAAAAGGCTGCTGTGGAAAACGGGGTGTATCTTCCCTAAGAGCCGGGGCAGCTGCAATTGTACTGTAACCGGGTTGATTATTTTTACTATAGGGAACAGTCCTATGAATTTCGGACTCAACTTTTTGCTCGGGAGCCTGAGTCTCAAATACTTGGTGGAGAGGTAGACTTTCTCGCCTACTCGGAATGGCCTTTGGGGAGTTCGATGCTTGTCTGCTTGTTTCTTATAGGATTGTGCCGCCTGGGCCAATGCCCTCTTAACGTTCTCCCAGGTTTCCCTCAACAATGCCATCCAGTCGGTCAAACTGACTGAGGAAGGGGGGCTCCCTCGGGTACTCTGGCATGGGGATGAAATCCATACCACTCACTATTTTAAATGGAGTTAATCCTGTGCTACTGTGGACGGCATTATTATATGCGACCTCCGCAAAAGATAGGCCCAATTTGACTGTTGATAGTCGAAGTAGCATCTTAAGTATTGTTCTATCATAGCATTCAGTCTCTCCGCCCCCCCCCCCCATTGGTGCTCGGGTGAAATGCCGAGCTGAGGCCTTGGGATGACCCTATAGATCGTAGGAACTCCCTCCAGAATTTTGCGGTGAACTGGACCCCTCGGTCGGAGATGATTCTTCTGGGGACTCCATGCAGGTGGTAGATGTGTTTCACAAATAGTTTGGATAACTGGCGGGCCGAGGGCAGCCCGCTGCAAGGAATAAAGTGCGCCTGTTTGGAGAATAGGTCTACTACAGTCCAGATCACTGTATTTCCACCACTCCTTGGTAGCTCTACTATAAAGTCCATCGCAATCTCCTCCCATGGTCTGGTCGGTTCAGCTACTGGTTGCAACAGTCCAGGAGGGCATCCTGGTCATGTGTTCATTGTGGCGCAAATGGTACAACTTTTTACATAACTTTCTATGTCCTTTCTCATGTGGGGCCACCAGAACTGTCTTCGTACTAAGTGCAGAGCCTTTAGGAAACTGAAATGCCCCGCTGGTTTAACGTCGTGGCTCCTCTTAAGGATCAGGGTGCGTAGAGTCTGTGGGACATAGAGCTTTGCCCCCTTCCATGCTAGGTCATCCCTCTTTGTCAGGAGGTGTTGATTGTCTTGGAACCAGGGGTCCGCCTCTGTTTCAGTTTTTAGTTTTGTCGTTAAATCACTTTCAAGTTGGTCCTGCTGGTTGCGCCGCTGCCGTTTGGTGACCACCTGGCCCACAGCCTGGGTAGAGGGGATGATGGCGTTCACTACCTGCTCCCGTTCACTGTTATATTGGGGCATCCGGGAGAGTGCATCAGCCAGGAAATTCTTCCCACCTGGGATATGCTTGAACTCGAAGTTGAAATGATCGAAGCATTGCGCCCAGTGGATTTTTCTGGGCGACAACTTCTGCGGGGTTCTGAGGGCCTCCAGATTCTTGTGATCAGTCCAAACTTCAAATGGTCTCTGGGCCCCCTCTAGTGGGTGTCGCCAGGTCAGCAGCACCCATCTTACCGCGAACGCTTCCTTCTCCCATGCCGCCCATCGCCTCTCTGTGTCGGTGAGCTTTCGGGAGGTGTAAGCACAAGGTTGTAGGTTCCCTTGGCTGTTCTTTTGGAGCAGCACGGCCCCTACTGCCACATCGCTGGCATCGGCTTGGATGACAAAAGGCTGTTCGGGGCCAGGATACTTTAGGACAGGCTCTTTTGCAAACATCTCTTTTAATGCTTTGAATGCCCGTTGGCAGGTCGGGTCCCACTGTAGGGTTTGTCCCAGGCGGGGCTTCGTTGCCGGACTCCCTGTCTTTAGGAGGTCCATCAGAGGTTTGGCAATTCTTGCAAACAAGGGGATGAATTGTCTGTAGAAGTTCGCAAACCCTAAGAAGCTTTGAAGTTGTCTGCGGGTGCGCGGGGGTTGCCATTGTAGAACTGATTATACTTTGGCTGGGTCCATCTCTACCCCCTCGTTTGATATTCGGAAACCTAAGTAGTCTAGGCGTGATTGGTGGAACTCGCATTTCGTCAGTTTGGCATACAGGTTCGCCTTCAGCAGTTTCTCCAATACTTGGCGGACGAGGGGTATGTGTTCTTCTAAGGTTTCCGTGTAAATGAGGATATCGTTCAGGTAGACAAGAACCCCTTTGTAGAGGTGATCATGTAGGACTTCATTTATCAGTTGCATGAACACCGCCGGGGCTCCCTGCAGTCCAAAAGGCATCACCTTAAATTGGAAACTTCCTAGGGGGCAGTTGAATGATGTTTTCCACTCATCTCCTTCTTTGATGCGTATTTGGTAGTAGGCTTCTCGGAGGTCTAGTTTGGTGAAAAGTTTTCCTTTGGCCAGGTGGGACAGCATGTTCTTCATGAGGGGAAGGGGATATAAGTTGTGTACGCAGAAGGCATTGATCCCGCAGACGTCCACCAGCAAACACATAGAGCCGTCTTTCTTCTCTTTAAAATGAACCGGTGCCGCAATCCGCGGTTTTGCTGGCTCAATGAAACCTCTTTGTAGGTTCTTGTCTATGTAGTTCCGCATTTCTTCCATCTCACAGGGCGTCATAGCATATAGTTTAGGTTTTGGTAGTGTTGCTCCAGGGATGATTTCAATGGCGCAATCGGCCTCATGGTGGGGGGATAAAACGTCACACTCGGCCTCACTAAACACCTCTGCAAAATCTTGGTACTCCTCTGGGATCTGTTTTGTGTCGTGGGAGCTGTTGGATGTGGCCGCCAGTTGCTCTGTTATAACCTCGGGGAGGGACCCTTGCATTGGCGGCTTCTTCCTTTGCCGTGGTGGGAAAGATCGGGGCTTCTGCATGGGGACCATCCCCCCTGGTTGGAGAGGCAGGGGTTGGGGGCCCTTTGCAATCCTCAGCCTGCGGGTTCCCTCTTGCCACCAGATGATTGGGCCCCATTTGTCTAGCCATGAGAGTGCTAGTATGACTGGGTCTGTCATTTTGGGGGCTATTATAAATCGGATCTTTTCCCAGTGGTCTGCTAGCTCCAGTCTCACTGGCTCGGTCAGATGTGTGGCGTAAGTCCCCCCCACTAGGGATCCATTGATTGGGTGGCTTAGTTTTTTGGCACAGATCCCCAGTTTTAGGACTGTGGGTAGGTTAATCAGGCACCTCATGCAGTCTGAGTCTATTAGGGCTTGGAAACCCCTTGGGTGCCTGTTTTTGGGGCTGTTAGGTGTATAGGAAAAAGAAAAGGATGGATGGGTCCACTCACCATTGGGTCGTCTTCACCTTCGTCCTCGCTGTCATATGACTCGGGGGATTCGTTTCCCTCGTCTGGGGTCCCTCTGGCTTTGGACAGGTGGGCGAAGGCCTCTGGACCCTGGGGGATTTTCCTCGGTGCGTTGCTGGTGTGCTTGAGTCCTCGTTCTGGGCATGCCCTGGGCGGTGGGTCTTGTCTCGGTCTCAGGGTTCCACACGCTGCTGCCAGGTGACCGATCCCCCCGCATCTGTAGCACCTCAGCAGGCTCTGTGGGATGACTGGTCTCTGGGCGGGCTGTGATGTCGCGGTTCCTCGTCTGTCAGGTGGTCTCCGGTCAGGTTGGCCTTCCTTCTTGCTACCTGACTGTTTCAGCTTGTTGTTGGCACGCAATCCCCTGTCGACTCTTATTGCTACTCAGAATCAATCGGAGAGTCAGTTTGGGATGTCTCAATAAGCGATCACTTGGCCAATTCACTTATCCAAGCTCGTCCTAAAAAAGTAAACCAGTAGCCGCTCGGGTAGGGGAGGTAGAGTCCCAATGACTCTCCTGAATTTGCGGATATGGTCTCTGATAGGCTTCCCCTTCTGCATCAGATTTCTGAGCTCGTCTTCAACATAAGGGTCTTCCTCTGCCTCTTCGAACTGAGCTTGTAGCAGTTGCAAGAACCCATCAGCGTCGCACAATTGGGGGGCCCTGTTCTTGTATAGGGCTGCTGACCACGTCCTTGCTTCCCCCTCCAGACCCTCTGCAATGGCACTGACCAGGGCTCTGGGAGATGGGTAGAGGTGCCCATAACTTTCTATGTAGATTTCAGCTGTGTCGAGGAATTGTGCCAGTTGGTCTGGGTCGCCATCGAACTTCCCTCTAAAGCGGGGTGGTAGGCCCTCTCTTGCTGCTCTATCTTCCCAGTGCGGGGCTCTGTAAGCCTGCTCTTGGTGCCAATACTCTTCTTCTTCCCCTCTCAGTTTAGGGTAGGGGGGGTGGTATTCGGTCCGGGTGGCTTTGTTTGCTCTGCAAGGGAGGGACCCATGGATGAGGCTTTGGGCTTCCCCTCCTTCCTCCATGGGGAGGGGAAAGGCTGCACCTCCGCCTAGGGTATTTTGATTGAGCAGGCTCGAGTGGTCCCCCCCTCTCCTTTGGCCTGCATGATGGCTTCTCCTCCTCCAGAAGGATGGCACGGTCAAACTTCTCCTTCAATTCATCTATGGGGCCCAGGAGTGGCTTCCCTGAAACTTCTTTGTGTCTGGCTTGCTGCCAATCCAGTAGCCAATCTACCCTCCCCAACTCGCTTAAGGGTTTCCCCTTTCCCTGGACATTCGGGAAAGGAAATTCGACCTCCGCAGCTTTTGGCAAGGGGGCCATGTACTTCTCTTTCTTCTCCTTGGCTCGCGTCCCGGTCCGAGCGGGGCTATCCTGCAGCTTCGTTGGGGGAGGGGGGAGATGAGATCCCGAGGTATCCAAGCTGGCTGGAGTCAGGACTGGCTCTCCTCCAGTTGCTTGAAGTAAACTTTCCTCGGATAAACGGCTTCCAGCCATGGCGTCTGGACTATTCCTCCACTCACCCCAAATATCTGGGACGGAGGTGGGAGCTTTGAAGTCAGCCAGCCTGGCTTGGAAAGGAGTTTTGGCTGTCTGTCAGGTTTCGGCGTAATCTCAAATAAACTTCATTCTCAAACACAAAGTCTTTGATGAATCTCTCATTTATTAAAGAATTTACAATCCAACCTAAACTCATATGCAGCCAAAACTGATTCTCCGAAACCAAACCCCTCCCCTTCTGCCTCACAATATCTCAATGCCCATTGGCCATCTTCCAAGTCAGTCTCTTCTGCCAACTGCTTCAGATCACAGGAATGTCCCCCTCCCTTCATCACCTGGGTAACCCTATCTATTAAGGAAGGGGGAGAAGGACATATCTCAAATGCCAAGCACTAAATTTCAAACTGTACTGCTCGCTTCGGTTTTTTTTTCCTTTTTCCTCTTTAATCATGGCAGCGATGAAAAAAATGCAATTTAACTCGCTGACATCAGCATGGATATTTCCTAATCCAGTTGATTGATCCTGGGAGTAGCCAGATTAGCTCCATCCCTGTTAATGTTCAATAAGTTCCTCAAGACTCATTTATATTTTTTCTCTGTTTGTGGTTTGGGTATTTTAATGTTTTTAATGATATTTTAGTGTTTAATAGAGTGTGGTTTCATTTGATTGCACCATCCAGTCATTTTCTGTTGAGATTGGTAGCTATATAAATAAACTATGGACTCTTTTAAAAGAAATCATGTACTCTTCAACCAATTTATACCTGATAGTGGCTGTCTGTTAGTTGCATAAAGCATTAGAAACCTATAAAAGATATAAAGTATCATGCTCTGGTGAGACTGTCTTGGGATATTGGATTTTGCATTTTTGTCATTTTGGAATTCCTTCCCCCACTCCACCTCTCCCCAAAATTTCACAAGCTTGTGAAATGTTGTCTGGACTTCAAATAAGTGTGGGGAACTGCTTGAGTAATTCCACTTTTCCCAGAGATATCCTTAGACACTTTGTTGCTCAACATGGAACCACAAATGAAATGCTATCTCCTGGTCTATCATGAAGTATAACACTTAACAATAAGGCATAGTACATGGTACATAATGCATAATAAGGCTAGCCTTCATCTGTACCCATTCCCAAATTGTAATAATGTAATAACAATGCTTTCAGTACTTGAAAATGTGATGCTCTTTTATTGTATCAGTCTGACTGGGGACAGTAGTCCCCAGTTTTCCCTATTAGTAATTCTCAAACTGCTTGCCTCCAATGTCCGCTTGCTTGGTTCTTGGCTTTTGAAAAGTTTACACAGCCATTATAATATTTATTGTTGTGTGAAATCAGCATTGTCATTCTTTTATCCAAGGAAGATTTTCTATGTAATTTCCATTTCATCCTTGTAGCTTCTTCACTCTACCATTTTTTAAATTTATTTTTTGCTGATGCTAAAGGTAAAGGTTCTCCTCACACATATGTGCTAGTCATTCCCAACTTTAGGGGATGGTGCTCATCTCTGTTTCAAAGCCGAACAGCCAGCGCTGTCCAAAGATGTCTCTGTAGTCATGTGGGTGGCATGACTAAACGCCAAAGGCACACGGAATGCTGTTACTTTCCTACCCAAAGGTGGTCCCTATTTTTCTACTTGCATTTTTTTATGTGCTTTCGAACTGCTAGGTTGGCAGAAGCTGGGACAAGTAACGGGAGCTCACCCCGTTATGCGGCACTAGGGAGTCGAACCGCTGAACAGCCGACATTTTGATCAACAACCTCAGCATCTTAACCACTGAGCCACTGCATCCCTTAGTTGCTGATACTAAATGAACATTTTTTAAAAAAATTGTTTACTAAATAGCATAATCCACATCAAGCCCACTAGATGCTATGCTCTGGGAAGTTCACATGAAGAATAACAGGACTATAGAACTCTTTCTCTGTTGTCCCCTAGTGACTTACATTTAAGTCTTATTTTTGATAGTTCATTTAAAGTAGTCCTTTAGCAGTTGAAGAATTATCCCATCAAATATTATCAAATATTTGATAATTATCAAATTTGGTGTATCAAATAATACACCAAATATTATGAGGTTAAATATATTACATTTTATATATCCATGTTTGCTATGGATTTTTTTGGAAACCAGAGGAATCATCTCAGGATACCATAGGATACCCTATTCCATTCTGGACAAATGGCCCTAATCATCTTTGTTACTCTTTTGTGCAGTTTTTTCAGAGTCTCTAAATCTTTATTGTTATTATTATTGTGGCAACCAAAACTGGATGCAGTATTCTAAGTGTGGCCTTACCAAAACAGTATAAAGCAGTACTAACACTCCGCATAATCTTGATTCTGTCCCTTTGTTAATCCAGCCTAGAATTGCATTGGATATTTTGGTGGCCGTAGCACACTGCTGGTTCAAATGTAAGTGATTGTCCACTAGGACTCCAAGATCCCTCTTGTAGTTACTGTTATTGAGCCAAGTTTCACCAAGTCTGTATCTGTAAATTTCATTTTTCTTGCCTAAGTGTAAAATCTCGCTTTTCCCTACATTGAGTTTCATTTTATTAGATAAGGCCCAGTGTTCAAATCTGTCATTAGCCATCTGGAGCTTGAGCCTAAGACTTGTAACAAATGTCAAAAATAATTTTTAAAAAGTTTCTTTCAATATGTAAAAAAAACAAGAAAAAAAGTCAAGGAAACAATTGGTCCACTAACAGAAGATGGCAAGGAAGTGACAGGCAGCAGGGAGAAAGATGCTTAATTCATTCTTTGCATTTGCCTTCACACAAAAGAAAAAAATAGCCTTACCTACCAGAAACAGAAACATAAAAGACAAACCAGGAGTTCAAATTAAAGTAGGAAAGAAAATGGTAAGTGAACACCTGTCCATCCTAGATGAGTTCAGATCATCAGGACCAGATGGATTATATCCCAGAGTTCTGAAGGAGCTGACAGACATGATCTTGGAACTATTGAACCATATATTTCAAAGATCCTGAAGCACTGGGCAACTACCAGACGACTGGAAAAGAGCTGTTGTGGTTCCCATCTTTAAAAAAAAAGAAAAAAAATGGATCCAGGAAGCTAAAAATCAATCACCCTGACATCAATACCTGGGGATGTCATGGCCCCATTGGAGCCTAGTGAGGAGTAGGAGTAGGAATAGAACGGGTGGGTTCTAAAATTTTTTACTACCGGTTCGGTGGGTGTGGCTAGGTGGGGGGCATGACTGATGGTGCGTGGCCAACATGATGTCACTCACACAGTCACATGACCCCCCCAAGCCACGCCCACTGAAAAGGTGGCTAAAATTTTTAGGACTTTTTGAAACTTCTTTTTGACACTCCAGCCCCATATCCAGGTCTGGATGCATGGGGTGGTGGTGGTTGTCGGAGCTTTCCCTCTGTTGCCCTTCTCGCCTCTGACGGGCCTTCCTTGTTGTTGCAGCCAGAGCAACCCACTCCGCCAACTTAGGGCAGTGGACTCAGCTGCAGCCCAGACGAGCCAAGAAACTGCGGGAAGCCTCCCACATGTTGCACCCCCTCCCAGCCTTCCCCCCGTGCCTCCGCACCATTTTCGGGCACCCAGCTTACTGGGTTGCCCCATCCCTATCATGGCTCCAATGGTGGTGGCTTTGGGAGACGTTGGTGGCATGGTGGTGCAGGCGAAGGCTGGGAGGGGGATGCAACACACGGGAGACTCCCCGCAGTTCCTCAGCTCATCTGGATGTAGCTGATTGAGGTGCTTTAGCAGCCACAAGCTGTGCTTTCCTCCAAGTCTCACAGAGAGAAGCACCTGTTTCCCTCTGCCGCCCACAGTGCTTAGAGGAAAGCACGGCTCATGGCTGCTACTGGGCTGCCCCAGTCCCTATTGCGGCTCCAATGATGGCGTCTTTGGGAGATGCTGGTGGCACGGAGGCATGGGCAAAGGCTGGGAGGGGGGTGCAACACGCGGAGGGCCAAGTCCGCTCCCCTTGTTTACCCATCCCAGAGAGCTTGGGCTATGTCTCCCGCTGACCCAGCTGCCTTCCTTTCTGGCATCGCTCCTGAGCGAACTCTTCTGTCCTCAGCTGTTGCAAAGAAGTGGCAGATCTGGGTGCGCCATGCCCACTTCGTTCTCTTTGAGAGCCGCTTTGCACCTTTTTGCAAAGCAGCTCTCAAAGAGAAAGAAGCAGCATAGCTCACCCAGAGCTGCCGCTTCTTTGCAACAGCCAAGGACTTCTTCCACTTGGAGCTCCAAGTTGCGGGGAATGGGGGGGGGGCGGCTACAATGCCGGCAGCTTTGGTGGGCTCCTTCCCTCAGTGATTTGTTTTCTTTTACCTCTTCTAGACCACTTTGTAATTAAAGGCTGCTCCATGCCTTTTAATCTTTCTCTGGCTCAGAGAAAAGCAACCCTGTGTGAAAGGACTGAGCCTGCTGCTGAACTCGGAAGCCGAGAGGCTTCTTTTCTACCAAGCCATTGGCGCACAGTGCCAAAAAGACCTCCAGTCGCTGCTGCCATCTTCATGCATGCACAGCTTTCACCGGCTGAAGGACTTTTCGGCACCCTGCAGCCAGGCGGCTGAGGCTTCTTTGCTCCAGTCAGCTTCGGGTGGGCGAGCAGCAGCGACTGGGGAACCAGTTTGGGGGCGTTGCCTGGCTGCTGTTACTACCGGTTCGGAGAACTACTTCCTAAAGTTACTACCTATTCGGTAGAACCGGTCCGAACCGGGAGTAACCCACCACTGGAATAGGAGTAGGAGTTGGAACCAGGACTGTCTGACCGGGGATGGTACATCTCCCTTGGAATGTTTGGAAAGGCCAGGGGCTGAGGACAATACTGTCCCAGGCCCCTCAGACATTGGTGGAAATAGTCAACCAGATGGATAGCTGCCTGCCCTCACAGACACAGGAAGGATTGGCTGCAGAAAGGCAGTGATGCTGATAAGCAGCAGATTTCTTCTGATGAGCAACAGCTGCCTCCCCCACTTGATTCATGGGCATGGATAGAAGAGCATAGGCAAGCTCAAAGAAGGGCTGCACTCAAGAGATGGTTGCTCCACCTCACAACGAACACCTGGTGTGGGTTGACTTAATGAGAAGCCTGGGGAGGGGGAGAGAGCTTATCTTTGTCAGAAACAATTATTTTTTTTGGCTTACATTCCCCTGGCTTTGACTTATGCTCTTCCTTTGCCTTGCCTTTGGCTTGTAGACTGCCCTTGCTTTTTTGGACTTGCCTTGACTTGTGGACTTGCCTTGCCCTTTGTACCTGGAGTCTGGACCTTGCCCCATGGGCTTGCACCTTCTCTTTGGACTTTCTTTGTTGTTTACTGGCTTTTGGGAACTGAGGGTGACTGCTTCAGGGTAGTGTGGGGTGGAGCCTTACCAGTCATTGTAGGCATTTGTTGTGGCAGCTAACAGAGCAATAAAGGACTCTATCATAGCCTGCCTCTGCCTAGGTGACCTCAGTTATAACAAGGAAGATCCTGGAAAAGATAAGCAAGCAACAATTCTAAAAGCAAGCAAAATTATAACCAGAAGCCAACATGAGTTTGTCAAAAGCAGATCACGCCAAATAAATCTTATTTCATTCTTTGACAAAGTGACTAAATTAGTAGACCAGCGAAATCAAGTAGATAAAATAGACTTGGATTTAAGTAAGGCATTTGACAAAGTAGACCATAACCTACTTTGTGGTGGCACAGTAGTTAGAATGCAATATTGCAGGCTAATTCTGCTGACTGCCAGCAGTTCAATTTTCACCAGCTCAAGGTTGACTCAGCCTTCCATCCTTCTGAGGTCAATAAAATGAGGACTGAGGTTGTTGGGGACAACATGCTGACTCCGTAAACTGCTTAGAGAGGGCTATAAAGCACTATCAAGTGGTACATAAGTCTAAGTGCTATTGCTATTGCTACTTCTTGGTGGGTTATATGTGGGTTAGACAACAGCACCACCAGATGGATTTGTAACTGACTGGCACTCAATGTGTAGTCTTTAATTGAACTGTATCTACATGGAGTAGGAAGCAGGGTACTCTGAGGTTCCACTTTAGGCCCAGTACTCTTCAACATCTTCCTAAATTATTTAGATGGCACAAATAGCTAAAACCCCAGAAGATAGGCTCAAGATCCAGACTGATGTCAATAGACTTGAACACTGGGCCCTATCTAACAAAATGAAATTCAATGTAGAGAAAAGTAAGGTTTTACAAGAAAAAACAAATGTATAAGTAGAGGTTAGGTGAAACCAGACTCATTAGCAGTAACTGTGAGAGGGACCTTGGAGTCCTAGTGGACAATCATTTAAATATGAGTCAGCATGTGTTGCAGCCACCAAAAATGCTAATGCAATCCTAGCTTGCAATAAAAGAAGGATGGAATCAAGAACATGTGAACCGTTAGTACTGTTTTATAATGCCTTGGTAAGACTACACCTGGAATACTGCACCCAGTTTTGGTCACCACAATATAAAAAAAAGATGTAGACACTCTGGAAAAGTGGCAGAAAAGAGCAACAAAGATGATTAGGGTCCTGGTAACTAAAATATATGAGAAACAGTTTCAGGAATTGGTTATATCTATTCTAGTGAAAAGAAGGACTAGTGGTTACATGACAGCAGTGTACCAATATTTGAGGGGCTTCTACAAAGACAAGGAGGTCAATTTATTTTCCAAAACACCAAAAGGCATGACAAGAAGCAATTGATGGAAACTAACCAAGAAGAGAAGCAACATAGAATGTAGGAGAAATTTCCTGATAGTGAGAACAATAAACCAGTGGGACAGCTTGCCTTCAGAAGTTGTAGGTGCTTCGTCACTGGAGGCTTTAAGCAAAGTCTGGATGGTCACTTGTCTGAAATGGTATAGGATCTCCTGCTTGAGCAGGGGGTTAACTTGAAGACCTCCAAAATTCCTTTCAATTCTGATGTTCTATGTTCTTTCCATTTTTATCCTTTTTGTCTTTCAGTTTATCAGAGAGTTCTTTATGCAATCATGCTGGTTTCGTCTTGGATTTCTCCCCCCCTCCCCCAGTCTATTGGTTTTTTAAAACATTTTTTATTAATCATTCAAAATTAAAAACATCGGACATAGATATGACATCACTGGTTCTAAATATCTTTCAACATTTTAAACTAATACAAATTATGTTAAAGTTAATATTATAATATAATTCTTTAACCTTATACGTTATTTATATGTAACATCATACTAACAATCTATATCATATTTCTACACAATTATACATACTTGTCTATTAATCTATACCTGTACCTATTTATGCAATTTACATACATATTTATCTGTCATAATGTATATATTTCTCATCCAACACTACATCCTTGTCTCAGCTATCCTCCTTTTGTCTAGCCATTCATAAAAAATTTTCCAGATTATATAGTACTGTGTTTCACATTTATCCTTGAGCTCCAAGTTAAGTCTGTCCATTTCTGCGCAGTTAAGAATTTTTAGTAATATTTCCTCTTCAGTTGAGGTATCTTTCTCTTTCCACTTTTGAGCAAAGGCTATCCGTGCCACTGTGAGTATATGCAATAATAGACAATTTATATCTTTCTTATATTTACCCTCTGTCATTCCCAAAAGAAAAAATTCCGGCTTGACTTCTATATTTATTAATAAAATTTCTTCAAGCCAACTCTTTATTGAATTCCAATTTTTTTTACCTTTGGGCATTCCCACCACATATGGTAGAAATCCCCCAAAGGCATCTATTCCTTCCAACAAGCAGAAGAATTTCTTGTCAGCAAAGTGCTTGTCAATTTTTGGTTGTTTTGCATTCTTCATTGGTGGGAGAGATCCCAGGCTGATGCCATGGCACTTCTTTCTTTTCCCCATGCCTTATTAGTCCTCATCAGCCAAAACTTTGTGTTGTGGTCTACTCTGTTATCGTCTCCAAAAAATATTATTTAAATAAAAAGGCTCCAATGGCTATACTAAAAATTGATAAAATAAAATAAAACCAAGAGGAGCTGCTGCAAACACACTCAGGCAGCAGCAGCAGCCCCTCCCCCTCCCTAATCCACAGTTCACTTTATAGTTAATTCCATTATTTTGCTTCCTACACATACTCTCTGATATAGGATGTTGCAATTTTTACTGTTTATTTTATTTTTTAATAAATAGATCAACACATTATTTATTTAAATGAATATTGTAAAGCTAGCATAATATTTCTAGGTCTTTTCATAGAGATAATGAAATATTTGCAGCATATTTTTATTAAGTTATCTCAGCAAGTTGTGACATCTACGCAATCTTGTCTGGGCTCTAAAAGAGATTGAATTGTTAGTGTGTAAATGAGAGACCTTTATAGAATGTCAGGAATTTAGACTAGATTGGAAAGTCAAAAACAAACAAACAAAAAACAATCTGGAAGAAGACGGCAATGACAAACCATTTTCCTGATAACTTCCATTTTTAAAAAAGGAATTATCATTCTAGTTACCAGAACATGATTTGAGGGATATTAAATTTCCCTCCAGCACTAGTTAGTACTATGGGATTATTAAAATCTTAACTGAACAGTTGAACTAAAAAAAAAAAGTTTTAACTTTGGATAGATCTTGTTACTGGGATTGAACTTTGGAACTTTTGTCCTTATTGCTAAGCATATTTTATTGAATGTGTCAACTGATTGATTCTAGTCCAAACATTTTTCTATCTTAGTAATCTATTTGCCATATATAATTTTTTATCTCCCCTTTTATTTACCCAACAGAACATGATGGGCAAGTTCTGTGTATATCAGAGGTGGGTTTCAACAGGTTCTGACCAGTTCTGGAAAACCGGTAGTAGAAATTCTGAGTAGTTCGGAGAACCGGTAGTAAAAATTCTGACTGGCCCCGCCCCCATCCATTCTCTGCCTCCCGAGTCCCGGCTGATCGGGAGGAAATGGGGATTTTGCAGTAACCTTCCCCTGCCACGCCCACCAAGCCACGCCCACCGAGCCATGTCCACCAAGCCATGCCACGCCCACCAAGCCACACCCACAGAACCAGTAGTAAAAAAAATTGAAACCCACCACTGGTGTATATGCTCTCTGATTTCACAGTGGTCCTGTTTTATTGGGTAAATTCTGCTGTTCTGACAACAAATTGTAAGAATAATAATAGAGGGTTTATGGATACACAAATCTAAATCTGTATAATTTCTTTCTTTCTTCCCTTTCTGTCTCCTTCCCTCCCTCCCTCCCTCTCTCTTTCTAGCATGTAAGACACCAAAGACAGCTGCTGACTGTGACCGTGAAGGTGGCAAGTGCAGGTTTCTATGATGCCCATCAAATCTGACTGCCATTGGAAAGTATGATAATAAGGATGGTGTCTGCTGCAAAAAACAGTAATTTTATTTTATTTTATAATAACTGTTTCCTCTGTCTGCTTCTTTTATTTACCCAAGGTCTCAGTAAAATCTACTTACAGTTCATAAAGTTATAGCAAAGAATTTCAGAGTTACAAGTTTTCCTTACAAGTGCCATAATAGCTATAAAGTTTGAGATCATAATACAAAAATATATGGAATGCCTTAGATTCTCCTGTCCGGCTGTAAATAAATTGAGGCGGCATGTTCTTTTGCCTGTAGCAGCTGTTTAGTCACAGCAAGAAGGATTGAGTTGAGCCTGATGGTAAAACAGGCCACTTACTCATAAATAAAGTGTCTACCATTAAAGCTTTAGTGTATTGACGGTTGAAGGCTACAGTATGCATCTAGTTGCTCCATCTATCCCTTGATTTTGGCGCTGAATGGCAGCACTTAACTATTAAATGCTCTTATTGTTAACTAAGGTTCATTATCTTCTGAGGCTAAGCAGAGAAACCAAATTGCACAAATCTCTTTGGCAAAGTGAATCTAATGCAGAGGCAAACCTAAACCAAATTCTGATCTCATCCGGGGGAAAGATTTGCTTCAAAATTCCTTAATTTTTCAGTTTCAGTGATCCTGTAATTCAAATTCAGGGATTCTCAGTTTGAGTAACAATTATGCTTTGCACTCAAATCATTATTAACTCTATATCTTTTTTTTTATTGAAAAAGTTTTACAAATACAAATTTTCCCCCCTTCCCCCCCTTCCCAAACATTATAAAAATCACATTTATAACAATATAATTCCCTACAAAACCCCCCCTAACCCTCCCCCACCACCCCTTTCCCTCCCCTCCCCCTTGACTTCCCCTATATGCAATACTAATAATTCCAAACAATATATATGTTATCATCCCTTCCATATCTTTTTCTCTATTCACTAGCATTTACTAGCATAATCATCAATCCCCCTCATCTGAAAGCTAGATAATATTTTCTAGTCTGATATTTATTCTGTATATATTCAATCCACTTTTTCCATTCCTGTATATACTTCTCATGCGTCTGATCTTTTAAAAAGGCTGAAATCTTTGCCATCTCTGCAAATCCAGCCATCTTCTGGATCCATTGGTCCACAGTCGGTAAAGCATCACTCTTCCAATATTGGGCAATCAGTAACCTAGCTGCAGTCACCATATACAAAATCAATTTCATTTCACCCAATGTAAAATCTTTAACTATACCCAATAAAAATAATTGCGGAGAAAACTGTATTTTTTTCCTCAAAACATTTTGCATTACCCACCAAATTTTTATCCAAAAAGCCCTCACTTTCCTGCAAGTCCACCAAATATGATAATATGTAGCATCTAAACATTCACACCTCCAACATTTTGGTTGAACATTAGGGTACATGCAAGACAGTTTCTTGGGGTCTAGGTGCCATCTATAAAACATTTTATAAAAATTTTCTCGCAAATTTTGTGACTGTGTAAATTTAACATTCTGAACCCATATTTTTCCCATGTTTCCATCATAACTGGTTGAGCAAAATTCTGTGCCCATTTAATCATACAATCTTTAACTAACTCATTTTCTGAATCCCTTTCTAACAAGACATTATAAACTCTCTTAATATGCATTGGACCTATCTCTTTTATCTGTCTAACGAATTCTACTTCGTATTCCATTAAACCAGTTTGTTGATCTTCTTTCCATCTCATCTGTAGTTGATTGTACTGCAACCAAGTCAAAGAAATCCCTTCTTCCAACAGCATATCCAAAGTCTTCAACCGCCATCTGCCCCCTTCAGGATAAAGTAGCTCTTTATATAAAAAACCCCCGAGTGACTTAATATTTGTATTCCACATGGTATCAGCAAGGTCCAGCCATAAAGGAATCTTATAATCCCATTTGATTCGGTGCTTCTTCCAGATTCTCATCAAGGCATTTCTAAGTAGATGACTGTTAAACACTTTATCCACTTTATTGTCATAAAATAAATATGCATGCCATCCCCAAACAAGGTCATGGCTTTCTATGTTCAACAATTCAGTCTTAGTTTTTCCAAACCAATCACTTATTTGTATCAGTGCAGCTGCTTCATAATATAATCGAAGGTTTGGAAGTCTAAGACCACCCCTCTCCTGAGTATCTTGCATTATTTTCAGTTTCACTCTTGGCTTTTTTTCATTCCAAACAAATTTATTAACCCCTTTTTGCCATTCTTGCAATGGTTTATCTGATTTAGGCACTGGTATCATTTGAAATAAGAAAATAAATCTAGGTAAAACATTCATTTTTACTGCTGATATTCTTCCAAGTAAAGATAACTGCAGTTTCTTCCAAGTTTGCATGTCTTTTTGTATCTTTTGCCACAGAACCTCATAATTATTTTGAAACAGTTTTATATTTGAGTCTGCGATTTGTACTCCTAAATATTTAACCTTTGAAACAATTTTGAAACCTGCCACTCTTTCAAGTTCCTTTTTCTTACTCTCAGTCAAATTTTTAACAATCATTTTAGGTTTTTTTTGGTTCAATCTAAAACCAGATACCATGCCATAATCTTCTATAATATCCTTCATCTGGATTATTGATTTCATCGGCTGTGATAGGGTAACAACCAGATCATCTGCAAATGCCCTAGTTCTGTAGTCCTCTTGCCTTATAACTATTCCATTCAAAGATTTCGAGTCCCGTATTGCATTCAATAAGACTTCTAGAGTTAAAATAAATAATAATGGGGATAGTGGACAACCTTGTCTTGTGCCTTTTTGTATATTAAAGTTTGATGTTAGACATCCATTAATAATAAGTTGTGCAGATTGCTCATGATAAATCGCTCCAATCGCTTGTATAAATCGCTCCCCCAAATCCATTTTTTCCAAAGTCTTAATTATAAAATTCCAATTCACTCGATCAAAGGTTTTTTCCGCATCCAAAAAAACGAACGCTGCAGAGATCTATTTATTCTTATCTAGATAGTCCAATAGATCTATAATTTGCCTGACATTCTCGTTCATATATCTGCCTTCAATAAATCCCGCTTGGTCATGATGAATCACCTTTTGAATAACTGGCATCAATCTGTTGGCCAATACTTTTGCAAAGATTTTATAATCTGTATTTAAAAGAGATATTGGTCTATAATTTTCTGGTTTCTTAAGACCTGATTCTTCTTTTGGTATCAGTGAGACAAAGGCTGTTTTCCACGAGGAAGGTATCTTACCTCCTAATTGTATGTTACAAAATAAGTCTTTAAGATGTTCAATCATTTCCTCTTGTAAAGTTTTATAATAAACTGCGGTTAGGCCATCCGTCCCTGGAGCTTTAGCTGTTTTCAGTTGTTTTATAGCAAAACTAATCTCCTCAACTGTTATTAATTGTTCCAGATTTTCCTTTTGATCTGATGAGATCTTTGATACTCTCTTTTCGCCTAAGTATTTATCTATAGAACTGTTCTGTATACTATCTTTAGCATATAATTTGGTATAATAATCCAAAAAGGCCTTTTTGATTAATTCTTGTTGGTAAACTTCTTTGCCGTCATGCTCAGTACTATCAATAATTCGTGTAGTTGCTTGTTTCCTCAGTGTATAAGCCAACCATCTGCCCGGTTTGTTAGCATTAGTAAAAGTATTATGCTTTGCAAATTGTAAGTTAGTTGCTGTTTGATCTGCTATAAGCATTTGGAATTGATCCTTCAGAAGTTTTATAACTGTTTGCAATTGACCATCTGCTGGTTTTTGTATCAATTGTTGTTCTTTCTTCTTTATCTCACTTTCCAACTGTAATCTCCTTTTCTGTTGGTTCTGTCTATATTTAGAATTCATTTGAATCAGTACACCCCGCATGTATGCTTTGCCTGCATCCCAGACTATTTCAATAGGGGTACCTTTATTCAAATTCAGTTTAAAAAACTCCTTTAAGTGTTTTTTAAGTTCAATTATGTTTTTTTCGTATCTAAATAGATTCTCATTTAATCTCCAGGATCTTCTTTCTCTTTTACCCATCTTGATTTCCATCCAGACCGGACTATGGCCAGTCAAGGTCCTAGGAAATATCTTTGTCTTCTTTACTTTGGGAAGTAAATCTGTAGTTAACAAAAAGAAATCTATCCTGGAAAAGGATTTATGCCTATCCGAATAGAAAGTAAAATCCAATTCATTTGGGTTGTGAACTCTCCAAATATCTTTCAGTTCCAAGTCCTCTTGCATTTCAAAAAAAGCTTGTGGTAGCTTAATTCCTAATTTAGCTGTACTTTTTTTTATCACTTTTGGGTTGAATTACTCCATTCCAGTCCCCCATTATTATAATAGATGTGTAGCTCCATTCCAGAATTTTTAAATGAAGCATCTTATAAAAATTTTCCTGTTGCTGGTTTGGAGCATATATTCTGACCAGCAACGTTGGACCATTGTCTGTAATAAGTTCAATTGCAATATATCTTCCATATTCATCTGTTTCTATAATTTTAGCTAAAAGTCTTTTATTTATATAAATCACCACTCCATTCTTCTTTTCCGAGTTTGAGGCAACAAATTGCATTCCCAATCTTGAGTTTATCAAATATTTCTGATCTTGCAATTTTATATGAGTTTCTTGCAAACAAATAATATCATTGTGAAATTGCTTCAAATAATGAAATATCTTCCTTCTTTTTTGTGGAGAGTTCAGTCCATTTACGTTCCAAGACAAAACTTTAAGTGCCATTTGATCCTGTCTGAAGTTTTGAGAGCAATTGCTGAAGATCCTTTTTTACAGAAGTAATCTTCGGTTTAGCTCTTCCCATGACTTCAGCTTGCTGTTTTCCTTTAGCTTTTTTTTCTCGTTGTGGTTTGTACAGTTCCTGCTGCTGTGCTTCCTCCATTTGTTTGGACATCGCTCTAGTTATGCATTGCTCTTCCAATTTAGATGTTCTCAATTCAAGATCCAGTGCCTCCTCTGTAATAGTTTTAGATGTCTCTTCCAAAGGAAAAATTTCAAGTGGTGCAAAAGGATCAACCACAACACCACCAACCGCTCCCTGAGCCTCTCTTGCCTCCTTCTCAGACTGCTTTATTTGTTCTTCAGTTTCTTGTTCATACTCAGCTTGTAGTTGCGCATCCTTATCTATTGGTGAAGATGTACGTGGAGGAGGAGATCCCGCTTTCAAAACATTATAATAAAATTCTTCTGCTTTTGCAATAGTGTTAAGATGGTATCTAACTCCTCGAATCCTCAGTATTACACCTGCTGGAGCATCCCATCTGAATTGTATATTCTGTTTCTTCAATTCTGCCACCAAAAATCCATAATCCTTTCTGTCTCTTAACATTTTGGGTGGTAGTTCTTTGAAAACTCCAATCTCAACTCCATCAACTTGAACAGAAGTGACAAATGAACTTTGCAAAATATCATTTCTTATTCTTCTGTCTGTGAAATATATCACCACATCTCTAGGCAATTGCCTTTGTACTGCCACACGAGAGTTAACTCTGTACACCTTGTCAATCTTGCACAGGACCTCACCAGGTTCTACCTTCAGCAAAACTGCTAAAGCATCAGCACAGATTTTTCTAAGATCTTCCCTAGTGTTCTCTTTTACTCCTCTAAGTCTAATAGCAAATTCCATTGATCGAAATTGCATCATAGTAATCTCATTTTCAATGTTTTGTGTTATTTCTTCGACTTCAGCAATTCTTGAATCAGATACCTTAAATTTAGTATCCACCTCTAAAGCAAGATTATCCACTTTTTTATCAATCTGCAACACTACCTCAGACAGGCCTTTAACAACTGTTTGAATATCTTTATTAACTGCTTCATATTTTTCTTGAATAATTCCTTTAACTTCCTGTTCTGATCTCTTAATTTCTTTAATAATAAGGTCATGGTAACTTTCTTCCTTTGTCTGAGTTTGCAGCTGCGCAGTTTGAGGCTGCTTCTGCTTATGTGTGGGGGAATCCCCCCCTGGTTGCTTTGTTGCCATTTTGCCTCTTAAAGATCTTCCTTTTCCACAAATTCTAGCAACTTTTCCCAAAAGATTCTCCAGATTCAATCAGGTCTATAAAAATCAGTTACTGTTTTTATTTTATTTTATTTTTTGTTACTTTTCTGCCTCTTCCAGCCGGATTTGTTACTTTAAAATGTAGCCGAATACACTGATCAGATTACTTTCGCTTTCAGCTGCTCTCCGCTGAAAGCAAGCGCCATTTTTTTTCTTTCCTCTTTCCCCCTCTCTCAGTTCCAAATTCCTTTAAACTTGCAGAATATTTCAGAAATCTTTAATACTTGCTGTTAAGTAGGAAATCCCAATTCTCCTTTATTTTGTTTGGTGATATATCTGCTGCCGCTCTATCTTGCTCTGCAATTATGCAGTTTCCCGGTCGTCCGGAGCTTCAGTGGCTTGGATAGGGAGTCCCACCCTGTTAACTCCCCAGAAGCAATAAAACTTTCTGGGGGTCTCACAGGGGACTCTACTTGCAGCCACCGGCTCTCCTCATGAAGTCTTCACAATTCGGAGGTTTTCGAGCCGTTTCCAACCTCTGAAACGGCTCTTTGACAGGCGACAGGGCTGGCGGTCTTCAAAAGACCGTCAGCAATGGTCCGCGGCAGCACCGGAAGTCACTAACTCTATATCTTTGATAAACATTAATACTACAGTATAAAGATAGATCTAGAATAGAGGAGCTTGGATGTATGTCAATGGAGATTCTCAGTCATCCAGGTCATGGCTGTCCTAAAGGTGCTTTTTTTCAAATGGCAACTGGACTTTGTTTTTCTGTTTTCTGGATGTAGTTTCTTTCCTAGATCCTTACACAAAAAGATTAAATATGTTAATACATTATTTATTTTACATATTTTATACATAATTTATACATATAAAAAAATATGTAGCACTTTACTTACATTAATAAACTATCTCTGAAAACTTACTGAGCTGCCTTAAATATAGAGAAAGGAAGATATACTCCATTAATATAATTTAAATAATTTAATTTTGGGTAGAAAGGTCTATTCAGTGTGTGTGGGGAGGGTTAATTATGAATTTGAGAGTATTTCTTCTATATTTCATTTACTTGAATTAATATGTATACATATATGTGTTTCTAAATTATGTATCAAATGAAAAGTTTGAATGTGATTATTCTGTTTTGCTCTTTGTGCAGATAAAATCATACCATTGGCTACTCATGATGGATTCCCTGGCTTGAGCATTCACTGAAATTCTTCTTCTTTTTTTGCTTGATCTGCAATGCAAAGTTCCTTTCCTACATTTGCAATACAATGTCATTTTTATAGCTGATTTATCTTTTGCTTCTTCTTTAAGCAAATAAAAATCTCTTGCATTGAACACTGAGCTTCTACAGTCTTGTAGTGTTTGGGAGGAGGAATTTGGTAGTATGCCTCTCATGTGTGTGTGTGTGTAATCATGATGTGGAGAGCAAGGCTGGATAGTAGATATTGTTGTACTATAACAGTGATGGCGAATCTTTTCGGCATCGAGTGCTGAAAAGGAAGCATGTGTGAGCTTCCTTATCAGGAAGGCTTGTCAGGGCTGCAACCTGGAAGAGGAGCTGCCCAGGGGGCATGCACATGCTGAAAAATGAATTTCCGGTTTCTGGTGCATGCATGCATGCATGCACACATGCACACCAGCCAGGTAGTCTTCCGGTTACTGGCACACATGCATGTGCGACGATCAGCTGGCCGGCACGCATGCCGGAAAATGGAAGACCAGCTCTTCCAGTTTCCAGCACTGCCACACGCATGAAGGCCAGCTGATTGTCACACATGCATGAGCACCAGAAATCCAGAACAGGATGGGTGATGTCGCGCATGCCAGGCGACATGGCTCTGTGTGCTACTTCGGGCACGGATGCCATGGGTTCACCATCATGGGACTCAGGGGTGGGTTCTACTTACCTTTACCACCAGTTCGCAACGGGATCACACGCGCGTGCTCACTTCACTCGCTCACATGCTTTGCTTCTGTGCATGCGTAGAAACTTCTGTGCGCGCGCAGATCGCTGATGATGACATCCGGGGCATTCTTGCGAACCAGTCCAAACTGGGGGCAACCCACCACTGATGAGACTATGACAACAGGTCATGGCCCTCTGACAAACTGTTGTGAGATTAGATTAGGTTTGTCTTGTGTACCAGTTCTGCTGTTCTTATACGGGCAGGCCCTGTTTATAGCCACTCATCTCTGGTCACTGCAATGTGCTCTACATTGGGCTGCCGTTGAGGAGTATCTATAACACAGGTATCAAATTCACAGTGTCACGTTGCCATGATGCGATGTTTCACAATGTTTTTACCCTTTGCGGAGCTGGGTTGGGCGTGGCCTGCATGTGATGCATCTGACCCACTGGCACTCCTGATCTTTAAGCTTTAGCTGGTACAGAATAAAGCAGTGTGAGCAGTTAAATGTGCTTCTAGAACAGCATGTTATACTCAGTTCCACAAGGTGCATTGGTGGTCAGTTCGCTTCTGGATCTAATTTAAGGTGCTAAAGGATCTGACATCTCCCCATGTCATTCATGGCATGGGACCAGGCAGCCTGAGGTACTGCCTCTCTCTGGTTACACCAGGGAGATGTAAATCATAAAACACCACTTTAACTTGTGCTGAAACTAATCTTACCTTGCAGCTGTGGCATTCTGCTTTGATTGGGTGATCTTTAAAGGGAGACCTAATAGAATGCCTTGTTGTAATCCACTTGAGATAATGAGGACATATGTGACTGTTGGCAGGATCTCCCATTCCAAAAAGGGGCATAAACAGTGCACCAGTCAAAACTGGGAAAAGGCACTCTTTCACCACATCTTAATTTCACTAAAACCATGCATTTATTCATACATCGCCTTTCATTTTTTAAACTTTTCTTTTTGAGGATATCTATCTCTCCCTCCAATCACAACTTTTTGACTTGACTCTTTTCTCCTAACTATATATTGTCAATTAATTGTGTTAATTGTCATGCTATCTGCAATATTTTTGATTTTTTTACATTCCCTATAACTTTCTGCCATATTATCTGGATTTCCTGTGCTGTTCTCTCTTTATTCTGTTCCTTCTCTACCAATTGACCATACTCAACCATATTTTGGATGGTTCCCTCCTCATTTATAGGGACTTGGGTGCTATCCAAGAAAGATTCTTGTAATGCTCTAGAACCAGGATAAAGACAACCTTGATAAGTTTAAACAGTAGTGCAAAGTAAATGAAATGAATTAAGGCAGAAATAACATTAAAATTCTACATTTAGACTGAAAGGATCCTGTGCACAAATATAGTAGAACAAAGTTCTTGAATGGAAGAGAGAATAAGACTTTCCACCTCTCAGGGGCCCTTACTTGAAGACGATTACTTCTATTATATAAAGTCAGCCATTTTCATCACTGTTGTATAGAGGGGAGAAAATTATGGCTAATCCAACCATTCCTCCTCCCAATAGCCTTAGCAATAGGAACAGAGTTCTGACATTGCTTGAAGAGACCATCTGATTACTGGAGAAAGGATGGAGTGAGGGAGTAACAGAATAGCTCTGTTTGTCTTTCTTTCATCTGTTATGGAACTATTGTAATGGCTGCTGCTAAGTGATAATTGAGGAAAATTCTAAGGCAGCTGTCACATAGCAACAGAACAGCCCTTTTTCTTGGGTATTCACTTCCTGGGTGGATAACAGGAAGGAGGGAGGTGAAGATTGAGGGACTCTTAATCACTTCTTCATTGCTTATGGTATGTAGGGTTTTGATTAAGGCTCAGAGTGAAAAAGATTCCAGGTAGCCATAGTGAGGTGTTGTTTAACTTTCTCTTCTAATATCTTTTCTCTCATAGAAAAGAGAAACTTGTGAACTTGCTTTTGGAGAGGATTTGAAATCCTTGAAGGGGCTGACTCACACTAAGAAACAAATGCTGGTGCTCTTTATGCATCCATTATGAACCAGTGACATAGTGAGTAGGAGCAACATTTGGGAAGCATTTTCTTTATTGTTTTGGAAAGTTTGGGGAGATGTTAGATCCTTCAAATGTTTCTGGAGTTACAAAGACCACAAAATTGCTTATGGAAAGAAGCAAGTAGTCAGTAAGCAATAGTTTCCCCTTTTTTGTGCTTGATTTCACTTGGTGTGGTAGCAGGGGAGAGTTCAAGCCCAAGGCCCCTCCTTCATGAAGGACCTCAGGGCACTGTGAGCCAATGGCTGTTGTAGCCAAGGGAGACTTTGTAAAGATCATGTCAGTTAAATCCTTTCTTGGACTGAGAAACTGTTCTAATGATCACTCATGCCTTTAATCAGTTCACATTTGGACTTCTGCAATGTAGTTTCGATGGAGGAGTCTATGAGGGCCAGAAGTTAGAATCGGTATAAAATGTATCAGGCCAAGTAATGATAGTATTACCAGTTGGCTTCCAGGTGCAGTTCAAGGTGCTTGTTACCAATTATAAAACCCTAATGGCTGGAAGATTAAATCTGAGGGATCACTTTTCTCCAGTTATGTCTGCCTATTTATTAGATCTGATAGAGTTGGCATGCACCAATCAATGTCATCTTCTGAGACCTTAGATAAGTGAGTTTTCCATGGTCATCCCTGCATTCCCTGAGAAGTAGTAGAGTATAAAGGAAATGGACATGGGAAGAGCTTCTACCAATGAAACAATCATATTAAAAAAGACCATGGTAAAATGTAATATATGCCTCAGGTAAGCCCCTCACACAAAGATAAAGGAAGGAAATGGGGAAGCAAATTCATACTTGCAGGATTCTGTTATTATAGGTTCACAATAAAAGTAGAACTGATCTGTGTGGCATTGGCTTCCTACTGTTATCTAGGTTATTGATTCCACAGAAGTCCACACAGCCCCAACTCTAGTACTAGTTAATGGGCCTTTAAAATGTGGGTTTTTCATCAAATGCTAGGGCAGGGTATTTTATAAGATCACATTAATATCATTTTTCATAGTTTCAACTCTTGGTGTTTTTTGTGTTTTCCACCTTGACGTCGTTAATACAGTATGCTGTGCTTGTCATTGCTTTCTGTTAAACCTTTATTCTATGGCTTTTAATGTATTACGTTAGCTACAGTTATTCTGGTGACTGAGGCAGTGTACAATTATATATATTCTATAAATATAAAAATATAAAAATCTCTGTGATAAGCTTAACTTTTGCAAATGTATGTATTGGTAAGAGTACAAAAATAGATCCATGTTTTATCATTGCCTTTGGAGTGCTTCTTGTTTTAATCTTTCAGTCCATTTTACATTGACTATTTCCTAGTGATTCTCTTTAGCTTCTGGGCCCTGGCAAGAAAGTACCACAGGCAAGTGGTAATTCTGTGCAAAATTAAACATAGTTATAAAAAAATCTGCATTTTTCTGAATTGTATATGATATTTTTCTATCACCAATTCACCTAAATATCTTAGCATATTAATTTAGGGGCTACTGCTTGCCAAAGAAAAACGACATCACTCAGTGATATATTTTTTTATCTTTTCCCTTTTACCAGTGTCAGAATCCTACATGCTTTATTATGAAGATCCTTTACCTTACATGTGTGTTCTTCTGCATAGCCTTTTTGTTTACTCCAGGTAAAAAAAAGTTTAATTAATCAACCATGAACAAAAATAGGTGAACTTTTAAATATTAGAGTGGTAGTCCATATTCCTGACTTTTCTCTTTTTTAAAAAATTGGAGCAAAACCACACAAATGCAAAATAAGAATTAAGCAGTTCTGCCATTTCCCTGTTGTCCACTATTTTACTGTCTCTTTGTGTGTCTCCCTCTCTTGTTCTCTCTCTTCCTCTCTCTCTCTCTCTCTTCCTCTCTCTCTCTCTCTCTTCCTCTCTCTCTCTCTGTGTGTGTGTGTGTGAGAGAGAGAGAGAGAGAGGGAGAGAGGGAGGGAGGGAGGGAGGGAAGAGAGAAAAAGAAAGAGGAAGTCACACAAAGAGACAGTAAAATAGATTAGCATTTATTGCAAGCCTCAGCTCATTTTGACCCTAAATCAGGGGCGTCAAACTGGTGGCCCACAGGCCAGATGCGTCAGGTGGAGGCCATGCGCACCCCAATTCCTCAAAGGGAAAAAAGGTTGCAATACATCATGTGACAGCAACATGACATGGTGAGTTTAACACCTGTACCCTAAATCTTCTTGATTAAAACCTTACACATTTGGGCTTGGGCTATTCCCTGCTCTGCTTTTGTTAAATGGCCTTTTCATTTTTTAAACCTTGACTTTGTTTTGTCAGTGTTCTTTCTTATACTACTACTAGTTTCATTAAGGCCCTCCCATTTTTCTTTCTTTTTGCAGTCTTATCTTATTTTTCAGAATTTCTCACCTCTCATCTCCTTCCCTCCTCACTACAGATTCACTTTAAAGGCCATCAGATTACCCACACAAGACATTTTCCAACCACATTCTTCCCAGTGTTTGTGAGGTACAGCCAACTTCTCACCACTTGTACTTCTTGTACATAAAATAGACCATATGGTCAAGGAATACAAAGTGTTCTTGATGATGCCATTTTTTGAGCCAACAGTTTCCCGTCAGAATTCTCTGTTCTTTCTTGGTTGTAAATACAAAAGAAAGAGATAGTTGTTACTAGTTTTCATCCCCCCTCCCCCATCATGTATTGGATCTTTCTACTTGAGACATCACAGATCCCTTAATACCATGTCCAGTCTGCTTGATTGCCAACTCCATGATAAAACACTTTTGACTGGCCATCTAGCAAACTTCAGATACATTTTGGAATCTGAACCCTTTATGATTTATATAAACCTTTAATCCCAAGTGATAAGGCTTTAATTCTACATTCTTTTCCTCTTTATAAAAATTATCTTGATCAATATTCTCCAACTGATACGATCTGAATATCCTGAATACTGAGACAGAGTGACAATTGGAAATGATTGGCCCAAGGCCATGTTATAGACCATGTTTCCCAATAATTATTGTTATATAGATTTTCTTCCTTTTTATTAATATAGTCACTATTCCTGATTTCTTTCCTTCTTTCTCACTAAATATTCAAGAAATATTTCATTTGGCCTTTCAGTAACTTCTGTTTTAAACTGTCCTTTCTCCTATTGCTTACTGTATTTACTCTTTCCTCATTCATTCTGCTGCATATGGCTAATTCGGACCCATTCTGTTTTTTTAGGAATTGGAAATACAATTAAAACAGAAAGAGAATGTCACGCTGCTGAAGGCTATTGCAAGATGGGGGAATGTTTACATCCTAAATTTAAGCTCATTGGATTCTGTAGGAAAGTTTTTTATTGCTGTAAAAAGAATGTACAAAGGTACAATACTAGGTATGTTACTGTTCACCAGAACATGGAAATGAATGGAATTTATACATACATTCTCAATAGTGCAGGAACAGGCAATAATGATGATGAAGATAATAATAATAGACACGTTTAAAACCTGCTCAAGTATACATACACTTGGCCCATATATCTGAACTTTGCTGAAAGAGAAATATCCCTCTTACATTTTGATCAAAATGGTATTTATTGAAACTGGGGGGGGGGGGGATGATTAGAGAAGATAAACTTTCCAGTCTGTTCATTTATTTAAAAAATGCAGTTGAAGAACAAGATCTCTTTTTAAAAAGAAATTATCCATTTTCATTTGCACCTTTCCCCAATACAGGGATTTGAGAGAAAGAATGGTGGGAATGCATGTAAGTGGCAATGGGAAAACTGAGCAGACAGGACTTTGAATGAGGAAAATGCCAAGGTTGTAGGAAGACAGAGAAAGTGATGGGATTGAAATTAGGATGAAAGAACAGATGTTAAAGAACATCAGCATCTTATGAGTTTAAGGAACTGAAAGGTTTGGTTTCTTCATTTGTTGGCATAAAGCAAATTGTATGTACAGTGTTCTAATGTGAAAACTAATTTTTGGGGAAAAGGTATAAGTCAGTCAATATCTTGCATCTTAAAAGTAAAAGCAAGTTTAATTTTTGGCTGTCACCATAAAATTATATGGAAAATGGTATATGTTTGCATTTAAACCATTTAGTTTAAATGAACTAAATATGTAGTTGCAAATGAACAGAAATATGTAGATTAAATTCTGGTTAATGCTATAATTCAGTCTTTCCTAGTCCAATATATATCAGATTACCTCAATGAATTCTGTTATTTGTTATCATCAAGGATGATACGACATGTAGGAAAAAGACATGTGGACATTAGATTCATCTCCCTTATTAACCTTTATATGAGGGGAGAAAGAAAAAGAAAGGAAGGAAGAAAAAAGAAAAGGAAGGAAGGAAGGAAAGGAAGGAAGGAAGGAAGGAAGGAAGGAAGGAAGGAAGGAAGGAAGGAAGGAAGGATATACAATGAAAAATTCCTAACTGAATTCTTTTTCTGTATGCAGGAATGACAAGAATTATAAATCAGTGCACATGTGGTTGTGGAAGCATAAAAATGACATGCTTGTGGACAACTAGCTATGTGGAAACAACTCGGAAGGGAGTATCATGCTATAAAAAAATGGTAAGTCCTGCTGATAGTGGGTGGCATGACAAGTAACAGAGATATAGGGAGAAATGATATATGGATGCCAGATTGAGTAAGCATGTCAGAACAACCAAATGGTGCCAAATTTTGTATTATTTAAAATAATAAAATGACAAGCGATATGTGAGATTATCTACTTCCTAAAACTATTTCCTTAGTTAAGTGTCTTAATCATGGGTTTTATATACTAGCCTATCCAGCCATTGCTACCAATGTAGATCACTATGATATTGCTTCAGAATTGGGTGGGTATCTCCATAACTTCCAAGTGTGGAAGTTTTAGATTTATTTGTCGGTTGGTTGGTTTACAATATCTATAGAGCACCTGCACTGTGAGATACCAGGAAGGATACAATAAAACAGTAGAAACATAAATAAGGTTTAAAAAAAAAGACAATGAGACATCCATTCCAAGATGGAATGCTTGTAATCACTCATTAAGGCAAATGCTTTGGCTGCTTTGAAGAATGGAAGAAGGGGTACTATGTGTACTTCCAAGGGAAGCATATTCCAATACATGAGCAGTACTACCAAGGTTTGTCAGTGGACAAAAGTAATTCTCAAAGGAAAGGGGCTTCCAGCAAGACCTCTCAAGAGGGTCTATGACAATTCTCCATGGCCAACTCGCCACAGCCAACTCACTACAGGATGACATACCATAGCCAACTTGACATGAGCAACTTGCTGCAGGAAAAGAATTACACTAATATCAAAGACATGGTGGAGTAGAATCATTATAAGATGCAAAAGGAGGGAGAGAATGAAATGTGAATGACAAAAATTAAAATATTTTTAAATTTTATTTTAAATAATTAAACTGAATTGTTAAATTGTCCTGTGGTGAATTGTCCCGTGACGAGTTGGCCATGGCGAGTTGGCTGTGATGAGTTAGCCACAGCGAGTTGGCTGCAGCGAGTTGTCCCATTCTGCTCTCAAGATATCCAAACCCAACAATGAAAATCAATTTTGGCAACACAAAAATTCCCGGAAGCCTTGGGAGTTGGGTGGCATAGAAATATGATTAATTAAATTAAATTAAATTAAATTATTAGTAGCCAGAGCAGCAATCTCAAAATCAATTATCCTACAATGGAGGAGTTACCCTGCAGCAGTTAGATCAGCAGTAATTTCCAAAGATTGACCCATGTTGAATTGTGGAACTGTGGAGTTCTAAACGACCATAACAATTATAAAGTCTAACCTTCAGCAATTGCAAAGGAAATACTATTCTTACGAGAGGTTGCTGCCCTTGGCCCGACTGATTGCAAGTTACTGTGGTAGTCTGCATAGTCTTTAAGTGCAAAGATAGATTTTTGTGTAATACATGGACATCCAATTTTTTAAATTAGAGAAGATATTTAAGGATGGCACTAAAATGTTCACTCTCATGATTACTGGTGTGGAAGCAGTCGTTTGGCAAAAATAGAAGGGGAAGGAAAGAATAATTCCCAAAGTACCCTTTGGCTGTTAATTTTTTAACAAATGTATATGGCTATGCATTTTATTGAGGGCAGGGATAACATCTGAATCAGGGATGTATAAAACAGCAAAAGTGAAGATGTTTTATATAAACAAATTTCTCTCTCTCTCACTCACTTACTTTTAAGGTTAATTGATCTATAGTCTAGAATAATTCTATTTCATCTCAGAGCATAAGGATGGAATTATATGAAGTCTTGTAGTCTCAGGATGTACAATTCAAATTTAAGATGCTGCTGCTTCTTCTCCCCCCCCCCCAAAGTTTTGATTTGCATATTATCTCTTTCAGTGAACCTAAAATTAATGGTTGAATGCTTCAGCTCTGAGTCTGAATACCAAGAAAAATAATTGGAACAGTAGCCGAGGCTCGATTCATCATCAGAGCATCTGTTTGTCTCATTGCTATTTCTACTATTGCTGCCAAAGGCAAAAACTGAAAAATAAACACTGACATCTATAATGAACCAGTGATTTTATTGTATGTTTTTAATTTACCTTTATGATAATCACTTTCAATTTCTGAAATTGATTGGTTCATCTTTGAATTATTCTACACAGGGAAACGAAATTGACTTCAAGGGAAAGAAATGTTTTAAAAATATTTTTAATTATCAGGTATAGACATTTGATATGTAAACATTTTATTCAGTTGGCACTTCATCAATAACTTTAACAGGAAAAAGCAAAATGTTTCACAGTCTAATCAAAAGGGACCACCCATTTCCAGAAGGATCTGGATTACATGGAGTACCTTAGTGTGTACAATTGTACAAATCCACTGGAGTCTTTGGAAGTGTTGAATTGTCATATTGATGATATGACAACAGCCTTTGAAGAATGTCAGTTTTGCATTTATTTAGTACAGCTTTCCCCAGATTGATGCCTTGATCAAGTTGATTCTCCAATCTGATATTTTAGAACTATAATTCCTATTTAGAATTATAGTTATAATTATATTTAGAATTTCCAGCTATTATAATCCCTGAACATCTGGCAATAATAACAGTGAATAACTCTTTTACTGTTAATCTGAAGACCTTGAGACAGATGTCTGAAGCTCCCACATCTTCCAAAGGCAAGCTGTTCCATTGGTTGATTCTTCTCACTGTCAGAAAATTTCTCCTTATTTCTAGGTTGAATCTCTCCTTGATCAGTTTCCATCCATTATTCCTTGTCTGGTCTTCAGGTGTCTTGGAAAGTAGCTTGACCCCTTTCTCTCTATGGCAACCCCTTAAATATTGGACCACTGCTATCATGTCTCCTCTGGTCCTTCTCTTCAGTAGACTAGCCATGCCAAGTTCCTGCAACTGTTCATCATATAAATAAGATAAACAATAAACCACACATGGCTGATCACAGAGTATAGTAAAAATACATTACAAACCACAATAGCTTGATTGATACAACATATTAAGCAAAAATTCTCCAAATAACAATATAGCTGTGTGAATTATGATACACTGTATATTACATGGAGCTGCTCTTGAAGATCATCCAGAAACTACAATTAGTCTAGAATACAGCAGAATAGAGGCAGTGATAGAACTGAAGGTCAGTAAGGTGACTAAAGCTTTCTTTTTCAATCACATTTTTATTGCATTGGAGGTAATGGAACTGTTGTTTTGAAGCCTTATTACAGGAACACAAGCGCTAGATAAAAATAGTTGAGATTTTGAGTAGAAACTGAAGATGCAATAGAAAAATAGAGGAATTCTCATCAAAAGTGAAAGCCAAATGAAAAAATAAAATAAAAAAATATCATTTGAACATTAATACAGCAAATCACTTGTCTTTCTGAGACCCATTTTTGTGGTTTCACTTTCTTTGATTTTTGTATTTTTATGAAGATTGTTGTCTGATCCTTAAATCTCTTTTGCAAAATTTCACACTGGGAGAAAATGGCTTATAACTTTAATGCAACAGTATTATACATAGAATCCAAAATATGGATTCATAAAGCCCTGAGCTAGGAATAGGGGGACTATGAGTTCTAGTTCCATCTTAGACAGAAAACCAATTGTTTGTCCTTGGGCCAGTCACTCTGTCTCAGTCCAAAAAAAAGGCAAACTACTTCCAAAATCTTGCCAAGAAAACTTCAGAGACAATCGAGGGAGTTGCCAGGAATCAACAATGACTTGAAGGCGTGTGCGCGCGCGCACACACACACACACACGATTCTACTTTCATCATGATAAATAGAGCACAGCCATAAGGCAACAACACATTATATAGACTCAAATTCACAAGAGAACAAGAAATCAATACTGGACATTTTCATCAACAGAGAAAATAATAACAGCCTGTAAACCTGAGACTATCTTATAGCAATCCACATGAATCATACCATTTATTTACATTTCTTATTATCACTCACTTGAGATGGGGAGGTTACAAACCTAAGTAAGCAGTTAAAAGGTTTAAAACATAAAAGAACATGGATAATTTGGACTAAGCCCCTTATCCTGTTCCCATCCTCCTGATCTTTTAATTGGGCCACAGTGTTTGGCTTTCTGAATTCACTTATGGTTTTAGCTTATATAGTGTTTATCTTTTATGACTCTGGGCTGCCCAGAGTTACCTTTAGGTAAGATGGGAGAATAATGAATGAATGAAAAAAAGAAAAAGAAAGAAAGAAAGAAAGAAAGAAAGAAAGAAAGAAAGAAAGAAAGAAGAAAGTCATAACAATAATGATTAAACATGATAAGGGTCCCACAAACATACAAGTAGTTCTGAACTTATGACCACAATTGAGCCCAACAGTTATGTTGCTAAGTGAGACATTTGTTAAGTGAGTTTTGCCCCATTTAATGACCTTTCTTGCCACCATTGTTAAGTGAATCACTACCGTTGTTAAGTTAGCAGCATGGTTGTTAAGTGAATCTGGCTTCCCCATTGACACTGCTTGTCAGAAGTTTACAAAAGGTGATCCCATGACTACGGACACTGCAACCGTCATAAATATGAGTCTGTTGCCAAGCATCTGAATTTTGATCATGTGGCCATGGGGATTCTGCAACAGTCATAAGTCTGAAAAATAGTCATAAGTTGCTTTTTTCAGTGATGTTGTAACTTTGAACGATCACTAAATGAACTGTTGTAAATCAAGAACTACCTGTACTACTCTCAAGCCTGGGCACATAGCTACAGTAGGTCTTAAGAGCTTTATGAATTCCCAGGAAAGTGAGTCACCACCTATATCCCTGGGATGGAAGAGTGTTCTTACAGAGACTGAGGTCAGCAACAGAGAAGGAACACTTCCTCAGTATTGCAAGATGATAAAGATATAATTGATGGAATCTGGAAGGACACATATTGCCAAAGCATACTAGCCAGGCAGAAACAATTGGAGATAGGCAATCTCTCAAATAAGCAGGCCCTCAACCCAACAACACACAAAGAATTGATTTAGATGAGCAAAAATGCATTGCAGTAACCCTTCTGCTTGAGAAAGCAGAAATAGATGATCAATAAAACTTATCTTTCAATGCAATTAATTCCTATGAAACATCATTAAAATGTGTCTATCCGTGTAACCTATCACAGTACAACCATTGCAACCCACAAAAAGTTTACCATTCTGTATATCCAAAACTTTCCAGAAACCTCCAACCTTGCATCACTGTATCACTATCACACTAACAAGATTCCTTCAAGAATATTAAACAAACCCACAGATCTAGTACAGAGAGACAAAACAGAAGTTATTTATAGCATCTAATGTAAGGACTATGAAAATCACTATGTGGGAGAAACAGGAAGTATATTGGCAAAATGTGTCCATGAATGGCAACTAGCAGTCAGAAAATAGGATGAAAATTATTTAATTACACAACACAGCCAAAGAGGTTGTAGAAAAAATGCTTTTATAAGACTCTGATGATCCCAGCTGAGTTGCCTGATCGGCAGAGGCTTTTTTCTTTTAAAAGGTTCTGCCAATCAGGCAACTTAGCTGGGATCGTCAGAGGCTTTTAAAACCATTTTTTTACAACCTCTTCGGCCGAAAAAATGGTTTTAAAAGTAAAAAAATGTTGGCCACGCCCACCCAGTCACATTACCCACCACCACCAAGCCACACCCACAGAACCGGTAGTAACAAATTTTAGATTTCACCACTGTACCAGTCATATAAAAATAACAAAAAGAGAGAGCTGGAGATTTGGATTTAGGCCACAGCAACATCAGTTAAAGAATAAGTAGTTCTTTATAAGTTAAGTACACTCTCTGTTTTTTGTTTATTTATAATTTTATATTTATCCTGCCTTTATTATTTTATAAATAATCCAAGGTAGCAAATATACTTAATAGTATATTAAATTCCTCTTATTTTCCTCACAACAACCTGATGAGAAAGAGAGTGACTATCCCAAAATCATCTAGCTAGCTTTTATGCTTAAAGCAGACTAAAACTCACTCTAGTTTGGTGCCTTAATGACTGAACTTAATAAGTCTGTCATCTGCACCTCTGTAATGTCTGGTTTGATTCTGCAACCCAACGAGACAGACACAGACGTCAGAGGATATTTAAAACTGCAGAAAAAACAATTGCTACCAACCTGCCTTCCATTGAGGACCTGTATACTGCACGAGTCAAAAAGAGGGCTGTGAAAATATTTACAGACCCCTCGCATCCTGGACATAAACTGTTTCAACTCCTACCCTCAAAACGATGCTATACAGCACTGCACACCAGAACAACTAGACACAAGAACAGTTTTTTCCCAAACGCCATCACTCTGCTAAACAAATAATTCCCTCAACACTGTCAAACTATTTACTAAGTCTGCACTACTATTAATCTTCTCATCGTTCCCCTCACCCATCTCCTTCCACTTATGACTGTATGACTGTAACTTTGTTGCTTGTATCCTTACGATTTATATTGATATCGTTTCCTGATTGCTTATTTGTACCCTATGACTATCATTAAATGTTGTACCTTATGATTCTTGATGAATGTATCTTTTCTTTTATGTACACTGAGAGCATATGCACCAAGACAAATTCCTTGTGTGTCCAATCACACATGGACAATAAAAATTTCTATTCTATTCTATTCTATTCTATTCTATTCTATTCTATTCTATT
>WNWU01013332.1:15430-27564 GCA_012654045.1 Ptyas mucosa | reverse complement strand
TTCTATTCTATTCTATTCTATTCTATTCTATTCTATTCTATTCTATTCTATTCTATTCTATTCTATTCTATTCTATTCTATTCTAAACCAAACATTGTGTCTTTTATCAAGTGAACAAAGACAGCAAGTGCATTAACATCCTGGTTTCAAATTCTGTGTGATTATAACTATGCATGTTTTAAAGTAAATTACATTAATGAATGCATTTCTCAGAATCATGTTTTAGTGGAACTGGTGAAGGCAGAAGGATTACTTATGAATTTTCTTTATCAAAATATGAACATGGAAGCAACAAATAGAAGAAAAAAAACCCCATGGGTACAATGGGACTCCAGAATATGGGAACTGGTGTAGGCAGCAGGATTACTTAATGAAATTTCTTTATGAAAATAGAAGTAAGAAATAGAAAAGAACCATGGGTACAGAGTGACTCCAGAATATGGGTGACTATAATAAGAAAGGTACATTATCTCCATTTAAGTATCCTAAAATAAGACTTTCTGTGGGATGATCAAACCATATATATCTCAAAAGATGGAATGTGCTCAAAATGTACAGTGTAATTGAAACCATGAAAAATGCTATCAAAGAATGTAAGTAGGAAATCTAGAATTCCAATATTTTGGTAAGTAGCTAATTATTGATTTTTAAAAAAATGTCTGGTGTTTTAGAAATTAGAAATCCTTAAAGTAGAGTTAAAATATGTTATTGTATTAATATGTGTTTCAATGACTGTTAAAAGTTTAACAAATTTCAAAGATCAGGATTATCGGCAAAGCCTAAAGACTGGCTTCTTTGTATGTATTCACAATTAAACTGTGTACTTTTAGACAAAAATATTATTGTTCTCAAATAGGTCCCAATTGATTAAAATATCACACCTACTCACATAAATAAGTAATCAGGTTGATAATGTCCTCAATTGGATATAAAACCAAAGATAGTTTATAAGCTTTTGTCTGGCTTAAGTTGACCTGCACGGATGGTAATGAGTCACTTATAAGTGACTCATTACACTGTGTCTTATACTGCGAAAAATACGGTAAGTATTTCTTTCAGAAGTTCCCGTGAAAATTATGCTACATTTCAAAGCATACTCATATGTATGCTTCGAAATATAACATTTAATGGAGTCCAATAAGCAGTGTTATTCTCTATAAAGCTAAACCAGGGATTGAAGGTGATAATGATGGTCTGTGTTCCTTAGTAGAAGTCAGTGATCTGTAAAGCTTTATCTATGTCTAGAAACTGACCAGATTTGGACTCCCATTAATTTGTTCAGCTGGTTAGCATAGAGAAAGCAAGAGTTTTTACTAGTCAAGCTATTTTCAAAAATAACTATTAAATTGCTTATTTATTTTAGAAGAGATTACCTTACTTACAATCCTTGTTTCCCTTTTCTAATGGTCAGATTGAGCCAGTTTGGTGTACTGGTTAAATCATTAGGCTTCAGACTGGGACGCTATGAGTTCCAGTTCCACCTTAGCTATGAAAGACAGCTGGATGAACTTGGGCCAGTCACTTCCTGTCAGCCCTAGGAGGAATGCAATGGCAAACCATTTCTGAAAAACTTTGCCAAGAAAACTGCAAGGCAATATCCAAGAAGTGGGCACAACTGAACAGAAGAAGGAAAAATTGTCACATACGTTTGTTCTTCAGGATTTGTCACAGATAGTACTTTGGCCAAACCATCCTTGGAATATACACGTCTTTGAATTTTGAATACAAAGCATAAATACGTACATAGGCATTAGAGAAATGTACATAAAATTAATGTAAATTAAAATCAAAATGTATATTGAAATACTTCATTGCTTTGTATTTTATCTTTAAAAAGATTATTTGAATGCTTCAAATAGTGCACACAATTCAATACATTTGGAAACCTTTTTTTAATATCATAATCATATCTTTTTTGAAATTTTTATCATAATTAGCATGCCATTGAACATTTTTCAGTCATTTATCTTATATTGTTATTTCTTTTCTTTTAGTGATGTCGAAAAACATTTGAATCATGAAAATGTTTGAATGAATAGCAGGGATAGACAATGCTCATGTGAGTGAAATATCTGTTCCAATCATTTTCTAAATGTGCACAGCTCTATTAAATAATAAAATTTAGCAGAAATACAAAATATAGAAATAATGATATCTCTCCATAAACTTGATGACATACTTGTTGGAAGTACTTACTGGTGGATGATGGTCAGATGAATTGACATTCTTATTCTAATTATTTTATTTATTTATTTTATTTATTTATTTTAGATTTCTATACCGCCCTTCTCCCTGGGGACTCAGGGCAGTGTACAGCCAAGTAAAAACACATAATATAAACATTAAGAACAAATTAAAAAAAATATCTAAATTGGCTCCAAAATTTAAAAAACACCCCAATTTAAAATTACTTAAAAGGTTTTGCTTAGGCCAGCAATTAGTAGGCTACTCTGAGTAAGAAAATTATTATCTTTAGCTACCAAAATTTTTCCCATTTTCATACATAAATGGCTGAGCTTTCAATTTTTTAGCTCTGCAAAGTAGTTCTGGGAAAAAGTACAGTACATCTGGTACCTCGCTCAATAGTAGTAACTGTAAGAGGGATCTTGGAGTCCTAATGGACAACCATTTAAAAAGGAGCCAGCAGCAGTGTGCTGCAGCTTCCAAAAAAGCCACCACAGTTCTAGGCTGCATAAACAGAGGGATAGAATCAAGATCACATAAAGTGTTAATACTACTTTATAATGCCTTGGTAAGGCCACACATGGAATACTGCATCCAGTTTTGGTTGCCAGGATGTAAAAAAAGATGTTGAGACTCTAGAAAGAGTGCAGAGAAGAGCAACAAAGATGATTAGGGGCCTTTAGAATAAAACATATAAAGAATGGTTGCTGGAACTGGATATGAAGGACTAAGGGTGACATGATAGCAGTGTTCCAATATCTCAGGGGCTGCCACAAAGAAGAGGGAGTCAAGCTATTCTTTAAAGCACCTGAGGGCATGACAAGAAACAATGGGTAGAAACTAATCAAGGAGAGAAGCAACTTAGAACTAAGGAGAAATTTCCTGACAGAACAATTAATCAGTGGAACAACTTGCCTTCAGAAGTTGTAAATGCTCCAACACTGGATGTTTTTAAGGAGAGATTGATTAACCATTTGTCTGAAATGGTACAGGGTTTCTTCTTAAACAGGGATTGGACTAGAAGTCCCCCAAGTCTTCCAGCTCTGTTTATTCTATTCTATTCTATTCTATTCTATTCTATTCTATTCTATTCTGTTCTGTTCTGTTCTGTTCTGTTCTGTTCCGTTCCGTTCCGTTCCGTTCCGTTCCGTTCCGTTCCGTTCCGTTCCGTTCCGTTCCATTCTATTCTATTCTATTCTATTCTATTCTATTCTAGAAGAACTTTTACATTACATTAGCCTCCAGTGACTTCAAGGTCATAAAAAGACATTTAGAGAGGACCTACCCTAATGGATAAAACAGTTAAAAGTGGTGGTGGAAAGTTGTACCTTCAGACTTGAATGATTCTGTTAATATAATCATACAATGAAGCAGAATTAACTTATCTAGTCATACTTCCTGTCTGGTATTCCTGGGAGAATTTATAAAGATTGCATGGAAGTTTATTCACCCCCTTCCCACCACCAGTCATATAAGAATAACAAAAAGAGAGAGCTGGAGATTTGGATTTAGGCCATAGCAACATCAGATAAAAAATAAGTAGTTCTTATTGGAGAAAAAAGAAAGGTTTTTCTATAAGGGAAACCATTTGAAAACTGTAGCTTCTCGGTAATGAGTCACTTATACATCTCAGTGGATTCCAAAAGTACTTTTTCATTCAAACTAAGGTATGAATTTAAAAATATTTGAAACTATTAACACTTCTATATTTAACAATTGTATAGATATAAACTGGCTATTAAGTTCTGAGACAGATGAACATTTATATATCTTTATTATCTTTTATAAAACAAAAGATAAAAACTAACAAGAAATATGGAAATAGATAAGAGTTGAAAAAAAGATATGAAATAGCAGTGCAAAAAAATTACAAACTGTAGAAAGAAACAAAAACATAGAAAAAGTGATTTCCAAAACTTCTTTTACAGAAGAAATAGTTAAAGCTTAAATTCAACCCTTACTTTAGCATTAAATTATAGCTTCCATTGTTTCAAACAATTTTACTAGTCATTGAATTCTTATATCATGATTTGATTTTTTCATGCAAAGACAGTTGGACAATTATAGTGATGTTTTCATTCATTCATTTGATTGATCTGGATTTTTCTGAGTGCATGAAAACTCTCCTATTTTGGGGGACCAATTATAATTTTAAACCATAAGAACTAAAACTTGAACAAATGTACCACTGAACATTTTTCAGTCATTTGTCTTATATTGTTATTTCTTTTCTTTTAGTGATGTTGAAGAATATTTGGATCATGAAGAGGTTTACTTTTTTTTCTTTAATTTTCCTCTTAGCACTTCTGTCTGTTGCAGGTAGGATATACAAACATAAAGGAATTAAAAGTGGTATTTGTTGGGGTTGCTACACAGTACCTCCTAGAAACAAGCAGTTAAATATAATTAATTAGAGCGGATAAAAGGAAAAGGCAGTAGTGGGTTGCAAATCCTGTCACTACCGGTTCACTCGCGGATGCGTGTGCACATGCGCAAAGCGTCCAGGCGGGTGGGCGGAGCCTCTCGCCGCCGCTACCGGTTTGCCCAATCTGGGGTGAACCAGTAGCAACCCACCACTGGGAAAAGGTAATATTTTTAAGAAACTTTCCCAACTTTAAAACATGAGTACATTTGGCCTTCCAAAGATTTTTGAGAATGAGAATATCTATGTGAGTTTATTTTCCAAGACAATTGTAATATTTTTACAGTTCTCCTTCAATTAATATTTTTAGAGATTATGGTTTTACACCAGGCTCTGCTCCTGGGAGAAAAAAGACAGGTTTTTCTATAAAGGTAACCATTTGAAAACTGTAGTTTCTCAGCCTAACTTTGACTGGTGTGATCATCTGTCTGCTGACAAACTGTCAAATATTAAACTTTGTGTCTGCTTCAAGTAACCTGCCCTGTGTTTTCTTTGAAAGACCTGACCTAGATTGAACTCAGAATTTTCTTATAACAGGGCCTATGCTTCCCATAATCATTATTTTAAAAATCGCTATTATTCTTTTGCTTTCAGTCAGCTTTTTTAAAAAAATACCTTCTTGTTTTTCCATATTGTGGAAACAGCTGCTTCCTTTAGACAGGTAAAAGTGCTTCAAATAAAGTTTCCTGTCATCTTTCATTTTTTTCTTTCAGATTGACCTCAACATACTCCTGGCAACTGATAGGTCCACTTGTCAATAGACTATGTTCATTCATGTCTTAATTGTGGATGAGCAGGTAGACCTGGCATGCATGACTTAAATCTGGGGGGTGGTATCCCATCTCAGGAAAGCATGGAGGCCAATCCCAGAGGTTTTTATGGGAGCTTCTCCAGCCTCAAATTGCACATTTTTGACAAACACTATTGAGAATACCTTAAAAAGTTGCTCTATTTTACTTCAGTCTTGATTTGAAACAGGCAAGGCATTGTATAGGTATGTGCTATAAATACATCCTGCAAATGGGGGAAATGCTTGCATTCTTTAGAGTGTGAGTTATTTATGTTTTAATGAATATAAAACCTGGTTGATTTTATCTTCTTCTTTTTCTTTTGCAGGAATTAAACAAAATGTATGGGGTGATTCAGAATGTATTCAAGTAGGAGGCGTGTGCAAATACTTGCCTTGTAAACCATTCAAACGAATAGGGTTTTGCCTGTTTACAAGCTATTGCTGCAAAGAGTAAGTATAATATGCAGGTCTTTGTTTCATTCTTATTCCATTCCAGAACCTGCTCACAATGCTAGGAAGCACAAACGAAATTAATCACATCATGATTCAGCCTAATCAATTCCAAGGGAATTTAACAGGTTTATGGCATGTTAACAGAGCAATCATTTGAAATATAGGTTAAAGAAATTCAGGAAACATGCCATTCCTGTTGAGGAGATTGTCTGTAATCTTTGAATGTCACCATCGGCAAGAAAGAAACTTTGACTTCAACTTCCTCAAAAATAACTAAAATTCTAAATGCAGATAGGATATACATGTACAAAGAAATAAAACTGCAACCTTATGACAAAGAGGAAATCATGGGTCAAGAAAACTTTTTGCAGTGAGTTTGAGAGAAGGATCAAAATTGGACAAGTGCTTTTTAAAGTGGTTTGTAAATAGTCTAGTATTGGAGGTAACCACATATGGCTGACACCATACCATTTTTAGATTAACTGGATAAACATGCATTATCTACTAGCCACACATTTTCTGTAGAAACTGTATGAGAATGAAAATTTTATATTACTTTCTTTTGGTGCTAACAGTCTTAAGCTTTACTACATTCAAATATTGTAGATTTGATTTTTCTTCAATTCTTTCTCTCATCACACAGATTTCATCAGTAGTTGCACAAGTGCCTTTGATAGCTCCAACAATAACAACAACAAAAAAACATTTTCTAGGTCACTTTCTTGGTTTGTTATTTGCATTTCCCCTTTAGCTTTTTAAAACTTCAGCCACTTTCTTTTATGTCTATGGAAATTCTCAATTTTCCAGGTCATGGTTGTCCCATTCTTTTTTCCAAGAGGCAACTGGGCTTTTTTGTTTTTATTTGAAGGATTTTTACTTCTCATCCAAGAAGCTTCTTTAGCTCTGACTGGGTGGTTGGGAATGGAAGGATTTATACTCCTTGCAGATAGCTTGTCATTTGCATTCTTTTAGAGAGTCGTTTAGGCCACTTGGAGGTTTATCTGTATCCTCAGTGTCACCAGAGTAGTGCAAATGGGTGTGGAGACTTCTTGGAACTGCTGAAAGAACTGTGTTGTAGACAGTAGATGATATCATGTCCCTCCCCCTCTGTTGAGAGATAGCTGTTCAATTTTGACATAGATGGCCTCTTTGACCCCTCTTTCAAATCAGTGGTCCTCTTTGTCCAAAGTGTGGACTGTGGACTGTCTTCACCACTTTGCTGTCTTTGGTTGCCCACCCCAAGGATAAAACACCCAGACATAACCTGAGCAATGTGGTATATGTAGTACAATGCAGTGAGACATGTACAGATCTGTACTTTGGGGAAACAAAACAACTTCACAAATGCATGGCAAAACATAGAAAAACAAACCTACCAGGATAAGATTCAGCAATCCATCTGCATTTAAAAGACAAATGCCACTCATTTGAAGACAGCAAAGTCCACATTTTGGTCAGAGAGGACCCCTAGTTTGACAGAGGGGTCAAAGAGGCCATGTATGTCAAAGGGGGAGTAATATGACATCAGCTATCTCTTATCTATAACACAGTCCTTTCAGCAGTTCCAAGAAGGTTCCATGCCCATTTTCACTACTCAGCTGACCCTGAGGACACAGATAAACTCCAAGTGGCCTCAATGGCTCTTTAAAAGAATGCATATGAGCAGCTGTCTGAAAGGAATATAAATCCTTCCATTCCTCACCATCCAGTCAGAGCTGAAGAGGTTTCTTGGATGAGAAACAAAACATGTTCAAAGAAAAACAAGAAAGTCCAGTTGCCTCTTGAAAAAGCACCTTTGGGACAACAATGACCTTGATGACTGAGAATCTTCATAAACATTGAAATTTAGTAATTCAGAAAGGTTGGTAAATTCACTGGGCAGAATCTAGCAGAGAAAATCCATCTCTAACTTGCCCCCAGTCAATAAGCTCTTGGCTGTTGGATGAAGACCAGGACTTCCTCTGAGGATCATAGGTGTCTGTGAAACTGATGCTACACCTTTTGCTGAAGTCACTAACAAATGATTTTGTTTGTCAGTTTCAGATAAAAGAATGATGTGGTTTCCTTCTACTTCTGGATGTTTTCTTCTGTGTAAAACTGCAGATATAAGGATAAGGTCTACTATTAATACCTGACCATGCACAGTCTTTATATCCCTTTTATTTTATTGGTTTGCCCTTCTGGTGCCAGAATGGGACATCTGGGCACCACCACTTTCTCACAGCCATGTCACCAGGGCCACATTGGCGTGGCAATTTCAGCATGGGACAATTCACCACAGGAAACCTGCCATAGGAAAACTCAACGTGGCTCCTTTGGCACCTTCCTTTGTGGGAGGTGACCATCGACCATAGCATCACAACAGGCTACATCTCTGGATCAAGGCCAACCTTCTGGGGACTGGCCAGTAAGTCAGGTTGTGGTGATTCACTCTGCACAGCTGTCTGTGGTATCACCATCACTGCCACACACAAGAGGCACATCTCACTTGCCGCATGCTCACCAAGCAGGCCATCCTCCTAGGCTGCATTCAGCCATCCCCCCCCCCCCCATGAGCCTTTGTAGGAAAAAAGAAATGGGCAGGACGCACCTCTTGTGCACAGGCAACACAATGCCAAGACAGGCGGGACGTGCCTCTCATACATTTCCCTGTCACTTTGAGATGCTGGAGGGGCACACCAAGTTGTCCTGTGGTGAGTTTCCCATGGCGATTTTTCCTGTGCTGAGATGGTGGTACCAGGGTGGTAGCTCCTATGTGGTGGTCCTGAGATGTCATAGACCCTTCTGATACGTCCACCATAGTTAACATCCTTTTTCCTTTCTCTTTTGTAATCTGTATAACAGTGGAAAAGATATACTGATCGTTGTATAATTTTGATGTGGCATCTGATACCGAGAGCCATAAATTCAGATTTATCAGCAAAATTAATTTTCATATATTGCTGCCTTTTTCTATTATTGAACTAGTTTGTGATAGAATTTAAATTGTTGTTAAGTTTAGGTTAGAATGAAAATGAACTTAGGTTTACCTCGGATATATTAGAATCTTACTTCTCCATAGTGAAAAAATAACCCATGATTTTTTATGATACAGACCAGGGGTAGGTTCTACTTACCTTTACTACTGGTTTGCAACAGGAGTGTGTGCACTTCTGCACTTCTGCACATGCGCAGATCATCCATTATGATGTCCAGGCAGGTGGGTGGAGCCTCCCGCCGCTTTTACTACTGGTTCGCAAGAACCGGACAGAACCGGGAGCAACCCGCCACTGATACAGACTGTTACTGATACTGTAAAGAACTCTTCTACACAAAGTGCACAAAGTGTTGACACTCTTGATAGGGCAGAACAATGGAAAATTGCCTCACTTTCATTTATTAGAATAGTAATATTCTTTGGCCGAAAAAATGCTTTTAAAAGTAAAAAAAAAAAAGCCTCTGATGATCGCGCTGCTCAGCTGGATCATCAGAGGCTTTTAAAGTCCCAGCTGAGTTGCCTCAGTTGCCTGATCGTCAGAGGCTTTTAAAAGCATTTTTTTGCAACCTCTTCGGCTGAACAGGTTGTAGAAAAAATGGTTTTAAAAGTTAAAAAAAAAAGGTTGGCCACACCCACCCAGTCACATTATCCCCCCACCAAGCCACGCCCACAGAACTGGTAGTAACAAATTTTACATTTCGCCACTGATACATACATCCTTTATATATATATATATATATATATATAAGATTCTATAGGTCCTCTATCAATATCTCTATTTTTCTACTGCCAGGGCTGAACTGCAATGGCACAATAAAACAGGCAGCTATTTCTTTTTAAAGAGATTAAGTTTAGGATATCTGAACAATATCCTTCTGCATTATTCTGCTTATACATTAGATATTCAAATCATATTAATATTAAATCAGTCATCAGACAGATTGATATTGGTGTAAATGCTGAATACAACCTTTGCTGAAATAATCCCTGATTTTAGAACTCCCTTTCTAGAAAAGATGAATTAGCTTTTTCCAAGTTATCTGCAATCAGGTTTGACATTTCCACACTGATTAGATTTTAATACACAAAAATATCAGAAATTCATAGAACATTGGTATTGTAAATAAGTTTATTGTCCCTTTATTCAACAGGCTTTCTGTCTCAATGCTAGTCTTTGCAAACAGTGAGATATCAAGTTCATTCCTGGAAACTTGTGGAAACTTTTTAATGATACTATATGTTTTCAGACAGATGTGTGCAGTTATGAATCCATATGTGATTTTCAGAGAGATCTTAACAAATCTATTACTATTAAGTAATTCATATTCATTATTTCTATCCATGGAGATAATGCATAGATGAACTAATATATTAGAAAAACTCTGATCCAGATTTAAGTCAGTTATCTTTTATTGTAGGATAAACTGATTTTTCAATTAATTTGTCAGTCCTAAAATTAACAGGTTCTTTATATATTTTTATAGTTTAATTACTATTAACTCAATGAACAATGCAATTTAATGTTCTGTGTTCTGTCATAATAAAAATGCAACAGCTAAAAACAGAATTTGGATCATTTTCTTATTTTGCATTTTAAAAATATTTTTTACTGTGCTTTACTAATTAAAAAAGGAAAAAGAAACTGACAGAAATGGCAAAACTGACTTGTTTCATCAGGGATGAAACTTTAATAAGTACTTCTAGAAACCTTTTATGGACTTTTTGTTGAAAATGAAAAAAATAAAGTGATGATTTATGATTCTGATAACTGAAAAAGGACTAATTAATTCTTTTAATACCAAGCAGGAGCAGGGATAATGAGTTTGTTTATAATTTTTGAAAATAGGGTTGAAGGTTCTGTATATTTTCTTGTTTCTTTATTATTCTACTTTACTTTTTACACTTTCTTGTTCTTATTTCTATTTCTTTTACTTCATATTTTTTTCTTCTTCCCTGCTGCTACTTACTTACCTAAAAACCAATAAAAATTATACACATAGGTTTGTGTGTATTTAGCAAATGGGATGAAAAAAAGCTATCTGATCTGCTGGCTAAAAGTGTATTCTTCTGAAACTGGATTCTTGCCACATAGGTACACTGTACAAAACTGAAGACTTATTTCTTCCTCTTCTTTCTGTATAATTAGACTTCTGGTCTATATTCCTTCCCGTTTGGTGGATGTCCAACATTTAATTAAAGTTCAAGATTTTAATGTAGGAGGCAGCGTCTTCTGGAAATGTATGATGATAACAGATAACCGGTATTGGCAGTGATCATAATGGGGAAACACAACAGATGCTAAAACTTCAAAAGGAAACATATTAAAATTTAATCAAGACTCAAAAGTAAATTATAACAAGTAGACAAGAATGTTGGAAACTGTTTTACTTTTAAAACAATTGTAGATAGGAAGATAAGAATGCAGGGACTTGGTATTTAAATCTGACATGCTAAAAAGATTTAAAATCATAGTTTAGGAAATGTGAGATGAGTCAGCTGAGAATCACATGAGGTAGCTATCCAGACAGGCTATCAAAATGAAAGATTAACTCTCTATAAATAGTTCTATGAAAGAGGAATATGGAATAACAGGTATTTAAAAGACTGAAAAGCAGAAGAAGGAAACTACGTTGAAGCAGTTGAGGCTTCCCATATTTTCGGTAAATAACTTAGATGTACACAGGGCAGATCACATTTGGTGAAAGTGAAAGACTGAAAAAGAGTAGGACAATTCAGGTTAGTTTGTCATTGACCTGTGATGGAATGGAAGGATTGAATTTTTCATACTGGGCTTCCTTATAAATCCAGTTCTAATATATTTCCTCAGGGATCTAGTGTGCAAAAAAAGTGGCACCACAATAGCCACTCCAAAATGGAAAATAAAGATACTACACACACACACACACACACACAAACACACAAATATATATGTATTTGAATCTGAGAAAGGGTATGGCTAGCTGATGAGAGCTAAATAGCTTGAAATAGATCTGTACTAGTCTCCCTTTATTTCTTTATCAGCAAATATATATTTGGTATAAAATGATTTGTCGTGAATGTGACTGCTTGAGGGCTCTTGGATTAGAGCTGAAAGGCGAAAGGGAAGCAGTATGCGCCCTCCCATATTGGGGTAGACCAGGTGCTTCGACAGAAAAACACGATAGATAGATAGATAGATAGATAGATAGATAGATAGATAGATAGATAGATGATAGAGTGTATGTGTATGTGTATGTGTATGTGTATGTGTATGTGTATGTGTATGTATATGTATATGTATATGTATATGTATATGTATATGTATATGT
>WNWU01013332.1:0-15420 GCA_012654045.1 Ptyas mucosa | reverse complement strand
TATGTATATGTATATGTATATGTATATGTATATGTATATGTATATGTATATGTATATGTATATGTATATCAGGGGTGGGTTTTGTTTACCTTTGCTACTGCTTTGCTCACTTCTGCGCATGTGCAGATCATATTTGATTATGTCTGGGGGGGCGGAGGGAGGCATTAAGTTAAGGTCAATTAACTATAAAGAAGTTAAGAGTACCAACCAGTTTAATTGATTTTTGTTTCTTTTCTTTTTCTTTAAAAAAAATTGTATTAATTTAAAAAGTGCTTTCAGCAATGCCACCCGTGGAGCATAAGTTAAATCAACTGCATACTTTTAGTTATTACAGAATTCGCACCTGATTTCCACCTATGAAGACCATCAGACATCACTTAGTTCTCCTTTTGTTGGTGATTTTTCTGCTTGATCCAAGTAAGATGTTCATGTGACATTGAGTGGTTTGAAGTATTGAAAGACTATATAATTTTATTTGCAAGTATTAGAATTAAGGGACACCTAAACCAGATTAAAAATGGAATTGGTGAATGGATATTCACATTAAACAAAGACCAAGAAGGACAGCTGTCACATGCAGAGGCAATATCATTTGTGGTAAAATAACTAATATTACATCCAGTTTGTAAGTCTCTTGGATATTCTACATAGACATGGTTGGAAAAAAAATACTGGACCAGTATAGTCTTTAAAGAAGCCTGAATGGCTTCTTTATATGAGACAATTGTTTTAATTCTTATTGGAATTTAATATCTTTTTTACAGGTTTCTCTGACCCTATTCGGACGTCTGCTGCATGTTTTAAGGCTGGTGGGGAATGCTTTGGTATCGCATGCCTTTGGCCTTTTCAAAATAATGTTGGAAAATGTGGTAGTGCATTTTCAAGGTGTTGTATGTTTTGATACTGCATTATCCGGGCAGGGTTCTCGGTGGACCTAAAAGTATGGATCTATTTTAAATTATGTCTTCTGGGTGCATGTATGAATGGTATTTGCATCAAGATTGCCTGTGAATATTCTCATGGATCTTTATATTTGTAGGTGTTCATCTCTCTCCTTCCTGTAAAAAAAGAATTACTCTGCTAACATGATTTCTAGGATTAGGCACAAGTGCAGTAGAGGTAAAATGTCATTAACTGAATATTTCTCCTCCTATATGATGGTGATTTTGTGCTTGAATAGTCTCCTACTACAATAATTTGATGGATAATTAAATTAAGTATCACTATCTTCCAGCCAAAATACTGAAGTAGCAATTCATGTCATAAAATATTGGATACCATCAAGCATATCAGAGCAGGAATTGTTATGATTCTTACAGCAATTAATCACCTACTATCACCTAATATCTGATAGGAAATAGGCAGTTCTCAATACTAGATAGGTGAACTGCTGTTGACTGATATCATAATTTCATTCTAGTTATCCACAACCATTTTGGACGTTGATGTCCTGTTGCAATTTTATGACTTAATGCTAAACTGGTACACTGCATTTAACACTAAACCTTTATATTCAGAACTATAGTGGTTATATTAGTATATTTGATTTATTGGTAAGAAATGAAATAAAAAAATCAGCTCTTGTGAAAAGTATAAACAATTTTCCTCTGACAAACACAACAAAGCTAGATAGCTGTGTTTACATAAAATGCTGACTGATAAAATGACTAGCCTATGACAACGCAGGTGACTGCTTTCTTTATGGTTTCAATATATCATGTCAATGCAGAAGGTTGGATTTATTGGAAAAAACCATAGTTCAGTCACTAGGGTACATGTCACTGAACCTAACTTTCAGTTCAAAATTCCTGCCTACCAAATAGATTTACAAATCATTTACTCACAATTCATTTTTGTTTTGGTCACATCCATTTCTTTGTCCTGATCTTTTTTTGACAATACATTTCTTTGAATTTGCAAACTATTCAAAAACCAGAAGGAAACGTTTTGGGAAATGTTGAAGATGCCTTGTATACTGTATTTCTCTAAAACTGGCAAATGCTTGTGATATAAAATTCTGTCTGTCTGTCTGTCTGTCTGTCGGTCTGTCGGTCTGTCGGTCTGTCGGTCTGTCTATCGACTGTATCATCTGTCTGTCTATCTGTCTGTCTGTCTGTGTATCAACTGTATCATCTGTCTGTCTGTCTATCGACTGTATCATCTGTCTGTCTGTCTGTCTGTCTGTCTGTCTGTCTATCTATCTATCTAATTATCTAACTATCTGTCTATCTCTATCCTTCCCCCCGCCTCATCTAGCTGTCTGTCTATATCTATATTCTAGCTCATTTATCTCATTTATTCACTCATTTACTCACTTTTATTTCAAGTACCTATGACCTTCAACCAGCTCATCAGAGATTAAAATCCAGGAAAAGCTTCCTTAGGTCAATGGAAGATATTGAAGACTTTGAAAACAGAGTTGGCCTAGGGAAAGCTACAAAGAACTAACACCCAATGAAACCAGTGGAGGAGCTGGCACCTGGGTCTAGCGAAAGCTGGGAAGAATGGAAATCAATGAATAGGCTGGTACAACAAGATCCAGAGACACTCTGAACATAAGACTATCCAGGGGCTTCCTCCCTTTGTGAATGTGGTGACATGCAGAAACAGCAAATATGTATACCTGCAATTAATGTTGCTAGTTTCTGGGCAAGATATGTTTAACCTGTACATATTTTAAACTTGTAGTTTATATTTTAAATTTTATGTCATACAGTGTGCCTTATTTTAATTGTGATGCTTCCGACACAATAAACAAACTTCAAGCAACCCACTGATGCATACATCTTCTACCTCCCTTGTGTTCCACTTAGTTCAGAGATTAGATAGTTGCAGCTGAAGCATAGCATTGCCTCAGTCAATAGCACGTGGTGGGAAATTATTGGAGGATAACTCACAAACCTTCAACAATGATACAATAGTTCAGGACCTTATCCCAAAGGTGCTTTTTCAAGAGGCAACTGGACTTTCTGATTTTTCTTTGAAGACATTTCACTTCTCAGCCAAGAAGCTTCTTGGATGAGAAGCAAAGCATCTTCAAAATTAAAATTTAATAAAACAAACAAAGAAAGAAAAACTAGGAAGTCCAACTGTCTCTTGAAAAAGCACCTTTAGGACAACCATGATCTGGATGACTGAGAATCTCCATAGACATTCAGGATCTTGTGTAATAATGAAATGCTCACGAGACACACAGAACACAGAGAATTGTTATTAATCTACAAAAATAATTGCCATAAACTAAATAAATATAAAATCATTATGAGTAACAATAACTAAAGCATTACACATACACACCAGTATTTATTTTATTTGGTTTGGTGAATTCCACCTACAAAGGCACTCTCAGTAATTCACAATACAATAAACAGAATAAAAATAATATAACAAGTTAAGTTTACTTTATTATCATTGCACCCCGTATAACGAAATTAAATGCCATCTTCAGTGTACATTATAATTATAAAAATAAAACACAAACACATATCATTCACATTTTATACGATTGAATTGAAAACCCAATATTACATTAGCATTGCACTATACAATAGAATTCAATATAGTTACTGCCCTAAAAAAGAAGCTGTTTTTCAGCCTATTGGTCCTTGTTTTTATTATACTGTACCATCTGCTAGATGGTAAAAGTTCGAAAAAAGGGTGCCAGGATGAGATGGATCCTTAAGAATGTTTTGAACTTTCTTAAAGCAGCGGGAGCTATAAAGAGGAGAGGGCAACCAATGATCCTCTGGGCAATGAGGTTAACTCTCTGGAGTGCTGTCCTATCTGCCACTGTGCAATTGGCAAACCACACAAAAGTGCAGTAAGTTAAAATACTGTCTATGGTGCAGCAGTAGAAGATCACTAGCAGTTTTTCATTCAGTTGTTTCCTGAGAAGTCTCAGGTAGTATAATCTCTGCTGGGCCCTTTTGACCAGTGCTGCAATGTGAGTGCCCCAGGTCAGGTCCTCTTTTATGACAACACCCAGAAACTTAAAACTGGCCACTTGCCCCACTCGGTCTCAATTGATAAGCAAGGGCTGGATGTCTGATCTATTCCTTCTGTAGTCCACTATAAGCTCCTTGGTCTTATTGGTGTTAAAGACCAAGTTATTGTCTCCGTACCATGAAAGCAACCAGTCCACCTCATCTTGATAGTCAGACTAATTCCCCCCCCCCCCCCCCAGAATTGAGTCCCACTACTATTGTAACATCTGCAAATTTAGTAATAGTATTACTAATGTGAGTGGGAATGCAGTCATGCACATTAAGAGTATAGAGTAAAGGACTCAATACACAACCCTGTGGTGTACCAATGTTAAGAACAAGGGCTGAAGAGATATGATTACCTAATCTGACCCTCTGAGAGCGGCCAGACAGGAAATCCATAATCATAACAAGAACAAAATTGGGCAACAGAACCATATTTGAAAAGAAAGAAGGAATTAAAAAATCATAGTAAATCTGTCAGACCAACTCAGAACACATACCAACAATTCAGCAAGGGTCATCTCACCTTAATCCAAGGCATGTCCATAATATATCCATGTCTGTACCATGGCATGTCCATAACTCCTCACACCATTGCATTCTGGACTTCTTGAACCTTTTGAGTGGTCTTTGAGGGTAGCTTCATAAAGAATGCATTGCAGTAATCTAATTGTGAGGTCATAGAGCATACATAACTGTCTGAAGGGCCTCCTTATTCAGGAATGAAGCTGTGCAAAGACTTTCTTAGCCACAGATGTCACTTGTTCATCAAGCAAGAGCTGTGAATCCAAAAAGACCTCCAGATTGTGCACACATACATACCATGCATAGGTAGGGCAAGCCCATTTAAAGTTAAGGATGGAAAATTCTTGGGACAATCTGGCCTTAATACCTAGCCACTTAGTAGGATTGAATTGGACAGCCTTCCTCCCCATCTAGGGCTACCTAACCCCCAGATATTGGGTAAAATCTTGATAGCCTTGCTTGTTAGCATGGGGCTTAAAGATATAATTGGATATCATCAGGATGCTGATGCTGAACTGCAAATTAGTGGATCATCTCATCCAGTAGTTTCATGTATATGTTAAGGAAGAAGGAAGAAAGAGTTGAGTCCAAGGCAACCCTCAAACAACACTAAATTGAACCCATCCCAATGGAAAGACAAAAGAAAAATTAATTCCCAATCTCCAGAGTTAGTGTACCCCCCTCCCCCTAAAAAAAATACCAATATCAAAAACTACTGAGAGATCAATGAGTACAATGATATCACCTCCATCCCTGTTTCACTACAGACTATCAAAACGTTCAACCAAAATTGTATCCTTAATAAATCCTGGCCTGAAACTGAAACAGGTTTAAACATCCACCTTTTCTAGGGTTCCCTGATATGACTATCATTGTTGGGCTTTCCACAACTTAAACCTCTAAATGAAAATGATCCTTGGCTCCATTGGTTGAGAAAGGTATAGTTTATTAGTGAACAAGTACATAGAGAACTGAGAATCGCACACCAAAATCCCTAAGTTCTGCTTCCCCCCCCTCCCTTAACTGTCCCTCATTGCCCAGTATAACCAATCAAGTCCATGCAATGTTTTCATAATAGTCAGTCCAAATGCAGTTTGGTATGTAGCTCCCTCCTTCTTCCAAATGGGTAGGGTCTTGAGGAGATACAGCCTCTACTTTAAATTTCTCCCTTCACCCCCCCATCCCCCAGTTCATGGCAGTCTGTCATGGCATAACAGTGAAGCACAGTAAGCATAAGATGGCAGGTGACAATCATCTACATACCCTCTAAGAAGAAGAAGTAGCAGATGAGACACTAATTATCTAAAACCATTGGGTCCAAGGACAGCTGTGGAAGAAGTTAGGGAAGAGGTATATCATTGCCTTTTTGAATGATGAAGGCACCACCCCTTTCCTCAAAATGGAACCAACCACAGGTCACCTCCTTGGATGCTTTCTCTTCCATGACTGAATCTAGAGGGGCATAAATTCAGCATACAGTGCAAAGACCAATGTCCAAGACATCTGAAGTCACTTGTTCGAATTTATCACAGATCTCTCCACAAAGATACATATGGCAGGGGTCAGCAACCTGCAGCTCTGGAGCCACATGTAGCGCTTTGCTGTGGCTCCTGACACTCTAATTATGTGTCACAGCCGTCAATGTGCGACATCTGCCGGCACACAATTTATTGAGCTTTTCAACCCCCGGTAGCCCTCTGCTGCAACTCCCTGTCACTCAAAATATGCATCACAACCGCCAATGTGCAACATTCACCATCACATGATTTATTGAGCTTTTCAACCCCCGGTAGGCCAACTATGGATAAATCCAATCCAGAAGAAAACAGAATATTTAATTGAACTACATATGCTAGTTTTGTGACCGCTCAAGAAATAGTCGGGCACGGGAAGGGTTTTGTGGCTCCCTGTGTTTTCTTTTCTGTGGGAAATGGGTCCAAATGGCTCTTTGAGTGTTTAAGGTTGCAGACCCCTGACATATGGGAATAGGATTTTGATAGCCTTCCTTCCTTGTTAGCCTAAGGCTACATACATGCAAAGTTGTTCTTTTACCCACTGATGCATGGTAATATGAAAAGACAATTATGCTCACCAGGTGTTGATGGCAATGTGTTCAAGTAGATATTTGCCAACAAGATCCTATATAGCTTTGCTTTTAGTTTTTTACCTGTTGCATTCCATCTGTCCCTTCATTGACCATTACATTTATTATCAGGTCAATCATGACATGATGTGTTTAATTAATTGAACAAGGGCAACCTATTATTGCTTTTACCAGTGTGTATATGATGGCATTCTCATCAGACTGTGAAGTAAAAATGTATACTCACAATGCTTAATGCCTTGAAAGCCTGAGTCTTTAAAATGAATGCACTAATTTAACTAGCTACACTTTTTTTAAAAAAATTATATTGAAATACTAGATATTTAATGTATAATCCTAGATGGAAAGTAAAGGAAACAATAAGTAAAGGTTAAAATATGAATATGTGCTCATTTTTTAATTTTCTATTCATTTTTAACAGAGCCCTCTAACCCTCCACCTACTAGAAAATGTTCTAGAAGAGAATTTGGAGAATGGGATTAAAAGCTGAGAAGTCTTTCAAATCTGTAGAATCAAGAAACAATTTTAGTTCCCTTTAATCTTTCCAAAGCAATTTTAGTAATTAAAAAACCTGAAGTATCTCAGGTCAGCATCATGTTCTCTTCCTCTCATATAAGGGAGTTATCTTGCCAGAATACAGAATAACTCAGATCAGTGTGATATAATGAGTCAGATTTCTGATTTAACCATTAGTTTAAAACACTGAATGAATGTTTAAGGAAATCTAAACTGAAGTAGCATAAATATTCCATCTGTTTGGTAAGTATTGCAAATTCAGTCAGCAATTTATGATTTCTAACAGACTAATGTCCCAGAGGTGCTTTTTCAAAAGGCAACTGGACTTTGTATTTCCTTGAAGACATTTCGCTTCTCATCCAAGAAGCTTCTTTAGTTCTAACAGAATAATCTTTTTATAAGTATATTTTATTTCATTAAATCATTCCATAATATAAAATCAAGCATTTTTAGGGGAAAAAAGACATGCCATTTGATTTCTGTTCATCTGCAAAGATGTAGATAATGTCATTTTATCAAGGCAATATTCTGTGAACCATCCACAGAAATTTTAATTGTTCACCAATAGCCTGGATCTGCATCCAGTTAAATGTTTAAATTCTAGAAGCTTCAACAGATATTTCTTTTTCAACTGATTTTAGTGAGTGGGCAGCATGAATTAAGGGATGTGATCTCAATTAACAGTTTTCAGACAATTTTCAAATATGAAGACCATGTGCCATCTTGTAAGATTCTTCTTCGTGCTGATGTTGGTTCAGCCAGGTAAGAAATGAATGAATGTATTTGGAATCTGTGGGTTTATGAAAATAAACTTTGGAGCTATGGGCAAAGGTCTATGATAAAGGACAAATAGCATGCATCAAATTTCTGGGTAATATGTAATCCTAGTAAAACAAATGTGCCAAATTCATAAGAAATTTTCAATTGTCTGGAGGAATTGGGGAATGAGATCTGCTATGCACTTTCCCCCAACAATTATTTCAGAAAGCTCGAAAGCTCAAAAAACTCAAATTTATAGACAATTAAATCTATGTATGTGTTCTGTAACATACTGAGGGCAAGAAAAGGTAAATAAATGAAAGAGCAAGAAATTACATTGCCAGTAAAATTATATTATATATATTCAAAAAGAATATCTAAAATTAAATAAGGTAAAATAAAGTAGAACAGAACAGAACAGAACAGAACAGAATAGCTACAACAGAATTGAGTAGAATCTTTTAAGCTCTTCTGGATTGTGATGTACATGGAAATGTGATTCCAAAATATTATATTAATGTAACATTCAAAACATTCAGAGCACTCAAATGGACTTCAGAACAAAAATAAAAGTATGAATAAAATCATATCACATAAAAGTATCAAGCTGAATTATGAAAGCATGTGCTGCATGGCTGGAACAAGATAAATTTTATATATCATTGAACTTTACCCTAAAAATAAATTCCAACTGAAATACAAATATATCCTCCACTTTCTTAATGTGGCTAGTCATATTTACAGTATCTTAATGGAGAAATTAAAGGTTTTCAGGGGAAAAGCAGGAATGGATATAAGAATGGCATTTTGCAATGGTCAGTTATTGGGAGAGGAGAATTGAGATGGGATCCCCACTTGTGACATGTAGCATCTTTTGCTATCGTGCAATAGTCATGCTGTAATAGTAGTAATTAGGACAGGATTTACTGTATATTAGCTTGATGGTTTGGTGATACTAACATTTACAATAAGGCATTTGTGGGGATATATAGAGACTTGGTAATCTTTATGTCAGCAGCTACAACAGAAGAAATAATGGACCTCTTCAACCATTCATTTAAAATTGCTGTTCAGATAACTCACCATATCAGGTTTGTAGTTAAGAAATACTGTATGTAGGAATTATTCTTCAGTTTGCAAAACAGCCAAAATCATGCTAACCAAAAGACATACTTGTTACATCATCAAAATGCAGGAGGATCTCAGTCATGTCGTTACTTTTCTCCTTTTCTCTTTCACAATGACCTATATATCATATTTTCTTATGGAGAACTACATTGATCTCTAGATTATTACTATCCTATGTAGTTAGCATCATACATGCATTTGGTGGCATTAAAAATCATATTGGATTTCAGATCAGGTGTCTTTTGCAGTTCCCCTTAGGGTACATTTTCCCTTTCCCTTTCCCTTTCCCTTTCCCTTTCCCTTTCCCTTTCCCTTCCCCTTCCCCTTCCCCTTCCCCTTCCTTCCTTTTTCATTGGAAAATTAGAAAATTTTCTATCTCTACTACAGTTCTGAAGACATTTTAAACATCCTGTGGCTTTGTTTGCCAGGTTTTTTTTCCATCCAGCATTACTATCCAACAATACAATAGATAAAAAAATGAATACACACCATAAGATGTAGCACTGGCTTGACTGGTTTCAAAAAAAGGAGTTAGCTCAATTAATGGAAGCCATGGGCTTAGACTTTATCATTCTATCTGTTCTCATGCCATCATTCCTAATTCCTTTATGTTGAATAAAAGTTTGAAATGGAAATTACTTATAAATCTTGGATATTATCTATAGTCTATAGATTAAATATATACAGTGCATTCAAAAAGTATTCAGACCACCTCCACTTTTGTCAATTTTGTTACACTGCAGCCTGATTCTACAGTTGTTGAAATTCATTTTTTCTTCATTAATCTATACTCAGTACCCAAATCAGAATACAGCTGGAATGGACCTTGGAGGTCTTCTAGTCCAACCCCCTGCTCAAACAGGAAACTCTTTACCATTTCAGACAAGTGACTGTCCAGTCACTTCTTAAAAACCTCCAATGATGAAGCACTTATAACTTCTGATGGCAAGCTATTCCACTGGTTAATTGTCCTCACTGTTAGGAAGTGTCTCCTTAGTTCCAGGTTGCTTCTCTTCTTGATTAGTTTCCATCCATTGTTTCTTGTCTTCCACTCTGGAGCTTTGGTAAAAAAGTTGACACCCCCCCCCCTTTGTGGTAGCCCGTCAAATACTAGAATACCGCTATCATGTCACCCTAGTCCTTCTTTTCTCTATGGTAGCCAAGTCCAAATCCTGCAACCATTGTTCATATGTTTTAGTTTTCAGGCCTTTAAGCATCTTGGTTGCTCTTCTTTGCACTTTTTCCAGAGAATCAACATCTTTTTTTGTAATGTGGTGACCAAATTGGATGCAGTATTCCAGGTGTTGCCTTACTAAGGTTTTATAAAACGGTACTAATACTTCATGTGATTTTGATTCTATGCCTCTGTTTATACAACCAAGGATTATATTAGTTTTTTTGGCTGCTGCCACACACTGCTGGCTCATATTTAGGTGATCATCCTCTAGAACTCCAAGGTCCCTTTCCCAGTTATTTTTTTTGACTCAGGTTTTGCCTAATCTGTACTTGTACCATTTCATGTTGTTGGATAGGGCCCATTGTTTTAGTCTGTTGAGATCTTTTTAGACCCTGAGCTAGCTATTCCTGCTAGTTTAGTGGTGAAAACAGCATTTTAGAAATGTCTGTAAATTTATTTAAAAGCTCTGGTGCCTCCCATTTCTCTTGAACATTGCTAACCTGTTTCTACACCTTTATTGGAATCCATCTGTGGTAAATTAAATTGATTAGATATGATTTGGAAAGGCACACACCTCTCTATAGAAGACCTCACAGCTGGCAGTGCGTATTGTAACAGAGTAAAAGCCGTGAGATTGAAGGAACTGCCTGCAGAGCTCAGAGTCAGGATTATTGCAAAGCATAATAATTTGGGAAAGGCTACAATAAAATTTCTGTGCACTGAAGGTTCCTAAGAGCACAGTGACCTCCATAATTCTTATATGGAAATGGTTTGGCATAACCATGACTCTTCCAAGAACTCAGTTAAACTGAGCAATCGGAGAAGAATGGCCTTAGTAAGAGAGGGGACCAAAAATCAATGGTCACTCTGACTGAGCTCCAGAGATCCTGTGTGGAGATGGTACAGAGTTCCAGAAGGAAAACCATCACTGCAGTATTCCATCGATCTGGGCTTTATGGCATGGTGGCCAGATGGAAGCCTCTCCTCAGTGCAAAACACATGAAAGCTGGCTTGAAGTTTGCAAAAAAAGCACCTGAAGGACTTTCTGACTGTGAGGAACAAGATTCTCTGATCTGATGAAACCAAGATTGAACTATTTGGCCTTTATTCTAAACATTATGTCTGGAGAAAACCAGGCACTGCTCATCACCTGCCCAATACCAGTCCAACAGTGAAGCATGGTGGTGGCAGCATCATGCTGTTGTGGTGTTTTTCAGCAGCAGAAACTGTTTAGGGTTCAGGGAAACCTGGATGGAGCAAAGTACAGGGATAACTGCAGTGAAGCCTGTTCCACAGTGCTCAGGACCTCAGACTGGGCCCAAGGTTCGCTTTCCATCATGATAACAATCTTAAGCACACAGTCAAGAAAACACAGAAATTGCTTAGGGACAACTCTGTGATTGTCCTAGAGTGGCCCAGAGAGAGTCCTGACTTGAACCCTATTGAACATCTCTGGAGGGACCTAAACATGGTTGTCCACCAACAGTCGCCATCCAACCTGACTGAGCTTGAGAGGATTTGCAAGGAAGAATGGCAGAAAAATCTCCCAATCCAGCTGTGCAAAGGTTGTCATGTCATACCTCAAAAGACTCAAGGTTGTAATTGCTGCCAAAGGTGCTTCGGCAATTTACTGAGTGAAGAATCTGAATACTTCTGCCAATGTGATATTTCAGGTTTTTTTAAAAAAAATAAATTTATAGATATTTCTAAAAGTCTGTTTTCACTTTGTCATTATGGGGTACTAGCAGTGGTAGGATTCAGCCAATTCGCACCACTTCGGGAGAACCGGTTGTTAATTTTTGAGCAGTTTGGTGAACTGGTTGTTGGAAGAAATCATTAGGGCAGAGAACCAGTTGTTAAAGTATTTGAATCCCATCACTGGGTACTAGGTGTAAATTAATGAGGAAAAAAATGAATTTCAACAATTAGGCTGAAGCATAACAAAACTAACAAAAGTGATGAACGTCTAAATACTTTCTAAACGCATTGCATTTATAGGATGCTAACTTCAGCCCACCTTTGCTGCACAAAAAAATACAGTAACTTTCTAAACTGAGATGGAGGTCATCAGGCAAAATCAAAACATATCAGCAAATGCTGGAAGCAAAGGAGGAATAAAGGATATTAGTAAATTTATTTTCTTTTAAAAATCTTTCATTTCTAGTTATAACCATGAAAACCATGTGGGAGCTAACTTCAGAAAAAGTACATCTTTCATCTGTCAAACTGAAAGAACATCCAGAATGTTCTTAAGGAAAACTATTAAAAGTTACTGTTAGACACTGTGTTCCCACATGATTAGTAAGAGATTTTGATTGCCTATAATGTGCCATCAAGCTGGGATGCTCCTTGGATCTTTATAAATAGCATTAGAGTAACAACATGTTTCAGAACTTGAAAGCAAGCATATAGCGTAAATTTAACAAGAAGTAACAACAGCTTCCCATCTTTTGAGCAAGTAACTATTCTGCGTGGTCGGGTCTCTTTCTGTTATTAATTAATGGGAGCTGAAGATGTCAGTAACTAATGTAGGAAAGGGATCTTAGTATCATTTGGTATAAATATTAAATGTGCAGCTGCTGGAAGAAGTTCATTTTATTTATTTATAAAATTTATATGCTGCCCATATCGCTATCTGAAGCATCTTTTAGGTCTCAAAGCAAGTTAAAAGGAGTCAGTTAGGAGGAGGAGGGGGAGAAATGGGAAGACATCTTCTTCAAAACTTTCAGAATGAATGTGAAAATTTAAAAAATCATTATAGTAATGCCATTATTAGGGCTTCCATAGGAAAGAAGAGGATCAAACATCAAAATAACAGTTGTGACTCCATGATCAATGCCTTGCCCCTTTTTATCATGTGTGATACAAGTAAAAAAAGGGTAGAACTTTAACCTATCTTACTGGTGGCTTCCAATCTTGACCCTGTTGATCTTCCTGCAGATATCCCTGATTATTATAAAACTCATACCATAGTCTGAAAAGGGTTTTAAAAGAGTAATTGAAAAGATTAAGATCTATGACAACTCACTGTGGCCAACTTGCTGTGGCCAACTAGACACAGAACAATTCACCATAGTCAACTTGACACAGGACAACTTGCTGTGGGACAAGAGTTACATTAATATTGAAGAAATAATGGAATAGAATCATTAAAGAAAGGATGCCAAAGGAGGGATAAAATGAAATGTGAATAATAAAAATTTAAATATTTTTAAAATTATTTTAAATAATCAAACTGAATTGTTGAATTGTCCCGCAGTGTGTTATCCCATGGTGAGTTGTCAAAGGTAAGTTGACCATGGTGAATTAGCCATGCTGAATTGGCCATGGCAAGTTGACCATGGTGAGTTGGCTGTGGCGAGTTGTCCCATTCCAGTTATAGCAATTCTATAGCAATTCTTCTATGAGGAGAGAGGCTGCAGTATCTGGAGTGTGGAGCAACAGAAAGGTAAGATATTGGGGTATGTAAAATTATGCATATTAGAATATTGTGTGTGTGAAATATTAAAACTAAGTGCAAAGAGATCTAGGACCAAGGGAAGGCAATTCTGCCCTCCTTTATACAATTCATACAATTCAACAGAAAGATTTGCTACCTTCAGTATAGGGATAATCATATCATTCTTTCATTTTAAAATGGTTTGGAAAGATTAATACTCATTAATTAATCAGACTTCTTGTGATGGCCCTTTCTCCAGAAATAACCTATCTCTGCATATTGTCATTATCCTTCTTATCACTAAGCTTTTCAGGACCTGTTATAATGTGAGTTTTTTTAGGAAGGCACCAGAGCATGAGACAGATTATACTGGAGTAGTTGCTTATGGGTTGCTGTTCCTACTGCTCTGTCAATGTTTGATTTTTAATCTTTATTTTTATTTTATTTTTGACTTTTAACGACCCCGTAATACCTTACATCGGGGTGGAGTCAGGGCAACTGAATGGAGCTGAGTGTTTACTGGCTGGTTGCCCTTCCTGCTGCCAATGCAGAGTTCACAGCAGATAATTACTCATTGTGCCCAGAGAGAGAAATATCTGCTGCTACCTAGGATCAAACTCACAGCCTCCTGATTGTGAGGCGACAGCTTCACCTCTAGGCCAGTGTCTGTGAATTTCTTGATGCTAATTTTGCTAGTGATACAGAATATTGGACTACATAGACCATTAGCCTAATTTACCTAGTTTTTTATATTTATTTTATATAATTAAGTTATACCAATATTGTATATTGCATAAATAGCATTAATTGGATCCCAACCAATTAATTTTACAATATGGTTTTGCTGTGAAAATCAAAATGTAGGGAACATATCTCTCTTCTTCAAAACAGCTTACCCTTGCTATAATTATATTCAACTTTAAAAAGAATCACAGGAGAGATCTTCCAGCCACCTCATGACCTAAGTGGAATCCCCACTTCTATCCTCTGTAAAAAATTGTCCTCCCTAGCAACAGCTGTTTACCTGCCTGATAACTTTGGACCAGTAGTGGGTTCCTCTTACCTTTGCTACTGTTTCGGAACTGGGAGCGTGTGCATGTGCTCACTTTGGTCACAAACGGCGCTTCTGCGCATGCACAGAAACTTCTGCACATGTGCAGAGCATCCGTGAGGCTCCACCCACCCACCACCGCCACTACCAGTTCTTCCAAACCGGTAGAAACCCACCACTGCTTTGGACTTACAACTTCCTGGTAGCTCCCACATTGACTTTTTCCTTGCAAACTTCCCATAAGCCAAATAGATATTTGCAGGAGGGGATGGCGGGAGGGAGGGAGAGGGAGATTTCTGTTGCTCTCTGCCAGCTTCCCACAAGGAAACTCAAGAGGGAAACTGGCAGGAAATCAAAAGTCATTCCCACTGCTATTTTGCTCATCTGTGCTCGTTTTGTTTCTCTGTTCAGAAAATGAAATAACTATGGAATGATGACACAGCAGAGCATCCATTATCTAATTCTTTATAAAGTTCATCTGCTAAACTAACTTGTCTGAGATACTAATTAAGGCAACAGGTCAGAAAGTGGGAAAATATGACCCAGCCATTCTCCCAGGCTTAGAAAGAAGGCAATGGAAAGCACAATAAAGTGCCAAGAAAATTGCAGGGATTTATCAAGGCACTCACTAGGAGTCAAGATTCTCACACACACACACACACACAATATCTATCAATCATATATGTATATGTATACAGTGTGTGTGTGTGTGTGTGTGTGTGTGTGTGTGTGTGT
>WNWU01013331.1:0-12422 GCA_012654045.1 Ptyas mucosa | reverse complement strand
CCCGCTCTCTTGTTGTGACCCTGCCTTTGCTTATCCAAGGACAAAGACCAATAAAGCACCCAGATATGAATACAATGGACCCCCCCCCCAATTCACCACCTGGTGGAGTTGCTGCATGGCAGACACCTCAAATCCAATGCATAATGCATTTGGCAAGCGTCCAAAGACAGAGAGGTGTGATGGAAAGCAACGAGCAGGGACGGAAGGAGGGAGGAGGAGGAGAGCGGCACGGTGCATAATCACATTTCAGATGATTGAAAAGGGCAAAAAATAATAATAAATAAATCACCTTTTGTACAACACAACGTGCAATGCGCCGTTAACAAGAACCAGTCGTCACAATATTAAAAAGAGGTTGAGACTCAGGAAAGAGTGCAGGGAAGAGCCACAGCGATGATTAGGGGACTGGAGGCTAAAACATATGAAGAACGGTTGTCTGGTTTCATGAAAAGAAGGGGCAGGGGTGACATGATATTTGCAATATTTGAGGGGCTGCCACCAAGAAGAAGGGTGAGGTCAGCCTATTTTCCAAAACACCTGAAGGCAGGACACTGGTCTCAATTGTGCTGGTAAATTGAGGACTACCTGAGGAGTTTTTTGACCCTAGTTTTTTTTTTAAGTTTACTTTATTGTCATTGCACCTTGTACAATGAAATTAAATGCCATCTTCATTGTAAAGAGCCTCGGTGGTGCAGCGGACTAAGTGCTGTTAAGTGCTAGCACTTAGCTGCCAGCTGCCTGCATTTAGTGCGAGTTCAAATCTCACCAGGCTCAAGGTTGACTCAGCCTTCCATCCTTCCGAGGTGGGTAAAATGAGGACCCGGATTGTGGGGGCAATAAGCCAGCTTTGAATAGAACAACACCGCTTAGGGGGGGCCGAAAGCCCTACTAAACAGGTATATACAAAAAAAGTATGAAGGCTATTGCTATAATGCATTGTAAGCCGCCCTGAGTCTACGGAGAAGGGTGGCATATAAATTGGGCTAATAAATAAATTGGACTAATATTATACATAGAAAACTATAAAAATAAAACACAAGCAATCCATCCTTCACATTCTATACAATTGAACTGAACCCCCCTGATAATTGCATTAATATTGCACTATACAATATGATATATATTGTACAAAGACATGGCTTTTTCACCAACTTCCCTGATCGGCTGCGGATTTTAACTTGGGGATCGGGGATTTTCAATTGGTTTTAATATTATTTCATTCTTATTTATTGTCGGTTTGTTTTATTGTTGTGAGCCGCCCCGAGTCCTACGGGAGAAGGGAGGCATATAAATCTGACTAAATAAACAAACAAACAAACAAACAAACAAACAAACAAACAAATATTGTACAGTATAGATCTATAGAGATTTCAATATATAGTTACTCCTCTGAGATAGAAGCTGTTTTTCAGCCTATTTGTCCTCTGTTCTTATTGTCCTGTACCGGCTGCCAAATGGTAATAGTTCCAAAAAAAAAAAAAGATGCCCAGAATGAAATGGATCTTTAAGAACGTTTTGAACTTCCTTAAGGCAGCGGGAGCTATAAAGGAGGGGAGGAGGGCAACCCATGATCCTCTGGGCAATGATGTTGACCTTCTAGAGCGTTGTCCTACCTGCCACTGTGCCATTGGCAAACCAGACACAGGTGCAGTTAAGTTAAAATACTCTCTACGGTGCAGCGGTAGGAGGTCACCAGCCGTTTTCCATTCAGTTGTTGTTTCCTGAGAAGTCCCAGGTAGTAGAATCTCTGCTGTGGCCCTTTTTAATTATTTCAATTTAATTTAATTATTTCAATTTATTTGCCATCTTTCTCCGAAGACTTTTGACCAGTCCTGCAATGTGAGTGCCCCAGGTCAGCTCCTCTTTTTATGATAACACCCAAAAACTTAAACCTGGCCACTTGCTCCACTCGGTCTCCGTTGATAAGTCGATCAGAAAGGTTGGCAGTTTGGTGGTTCGAATCCCTAGTATAGATCTCCTACGTGAGCAGCGGGTTGGATTAGATGATCTCCAAGGTCCCTTCTCCAACTCTGTTACTGTTACAATGATAAGCAAAAGCTGGAAGTTGTGGTTTTATTGTTCCTCTGTTTCAGTTTTACAGAAATAGGCAAGAAAACGCTGATTTTGATAGCGGAAAAAACCAAGAACAATCTTATGGGCTGGCGTTGATGCCCGATATCACACCTGCTTCCTTCCTGCCAGGTTGCCACATGCCAAGGCCTGACACTGATGAGTCTTTTTTCGTCTCAAGATAGATCTTGTCTCAACTCCAGCTCTCCATCTGATCATTATCTTGCAGTATTTTAAAAGCCACCTTCAACATGACTTGCCAAGTACATCTTCCTTTCTCTGCCTGTAGTGAAACTTTCCCCATTCCTGGCTTGGAATAATATAACAGCCACCGTCCCCAGCCTGTGCAGCCAGGAATTGATAAAAAGAGAATATTTGGGATAATTGGGTAGGTCTGGTTTAATGAAAAGAAGGACTAGGGGTGACAGGATAGCACTCTTCCAATATCTCAGGGGTTGCCCCAAAGAAGAGGGAGTCAAGCTATTCTCCAAAGCACCTTGAAGGCAGGACAAGAAACAATGGCTGGAGACCAATTAAAGAGAGATGCGACTTACAACTGAGGAGAAATTTCCTGACAGTGAAAAGAATTAACAAGGGGAAACAACCTGCTTCCAGAAGTTGTGAATGCTCCAAAACTGGAGTTTTACAGAACTACCTGTAATTACAATTTGTATAGTGTAAACCAGCGTTTCTCGACTTCAATAACTATAAGTTGCATGGACTCAAGATGCATCAAAGCAAGATTTTCAATCGAAGAGAGGGGTATCAAAAGCTTAATATTTCCTCCCTGAGGAAAAAAATGGGAACAGTCTCCTATTTTTTGCGGCCCGAATAAGACCCACACAGTCGCTTCTTGGTGTGAGATAGGTGGCATATAAATATAACAAATCAATAAATTGCCCCCATGCCATCGGACAGAATCAATGACAGCAAAGTCCCTTATGGAATTCCCTCGATGGCATTCAGGCAATGCAGGAGAAATTTCCATTGTGAAAATTAAGAGAATACAGATTCCCCTCAGTTTCCTTGCTGATCTTAAAGGTAGAGGTAAAGGTTCCCCTTCAACACTAGTCGTTCCCAACTCTAGGGGGCAGTGCTCATCTCCGTTTCAAAGCCAAAGAGCCAGCGCTGTCCGAAAACGTCTCCGTGGTGATGTGGCCGGCATGACTCAATGCGAAAGGTGCCCGGAATGCTGTTCCCTTCCCACCAAAGGTGGTCCCTATTTTTTCTACTTGCGTTTTTTACCTGCTTTCGAACTGTTAGGTTGGCAGAAGCTGGGACAAGTCACGGGAGCTCACCCTGTCACGCGGCACTAGGGTTTCGAACCGCTGAACTGCCGAGCTTTCGATCGACAAGCTCAGTGTCTTAGCCAATGAGCCACCGCATCCCTTGCTGATCTTAGGAAGGTCCAAAATCCATTCGGGAAAAATCTCTTAATCCGAGCTGTTTATCCAGATATTTATTGCTTTGTAATTGTCTCATTTTTCTTTCTTTTAAGGGTGGAGAAGTGGTCTGACTTTGAAATATTGCCTGCTTCCTTTTCATTTTTCAAATCAGATGCTTGGCCAGGAATTCGCATGGCAAAACTTAAGAGATATATTTTGCAGGAACCGATAAGGAAAATATCCTCCTAAGGCTAAGTTTGAAACTCTCATCTATTTTAATTATGAAACGCTTACCCTGTTAGGATTAGAGATTTTATATACTTTTAAGCAGGGGTGAAATCCAGCAGGTTCTAACAGGTTCTGCAGAACCGGTAGCGGAAATTTTGAACAGTTCGGAGAACCGGCAAATACCACCTCTGGCTGGCCCCAGAGTGGGGCGGGAATGGAGATTTTGCAATATCCTTCCCCTGGAGTGGGGTGGGAATGGAGATTTTGCAGTATCTTTCTCCTGCCATGCCCACCAAGCCACGCCCACGGAACCGGTAGTAAAAAAAAAATTGGATTTCACCACTGGTTTTAGGTTTTCATGTATTTTCTGGACTAAGTACTGGGCTCCACAAGAATAACTGTGAGAGGGATCTTGGAGTCCTAGTGGACAATAAGTTAAATATCAGCCAGCCGTGTGCTGCAGCTGTCAAAAAAGCCAACACAGTTCTAAGCTGCATTAATAGAGGGAATCGAGAATCAAGATCACACGTTTTAGGCCCAGTTCTCTTCAACATCTTCATCAATAACTTGGACGAGGGGATAGATGGGGAACTCATCAAATTTGCAGACGACACAAAACTGGCAGGAATAGCCAACACTTCCAGAAGACGATAGGCTTAAGATACAGAAGGCAGACTTGAACATTGGGCGCGATCTAACAAAATGAAATTCAACGGTGAAAAAAAAAGCAAGGTTCTACATTTAGGCAAGAAAAACAAAATGCACAGGTACCGTATAGGTGGAACCTTGCTCAATTGTAGTAACTGCGAGAGGGATCTTGGAGTCCTAGTGGACAACCATTTCAATAGGAGCCAGCTGTGTACAGCAGCTGCCCAAAAAAGCCAACACAGTTCTGGGCTGCATCAACAGAGGGATTAGAATCAAGATCACGGGAAGTGTTAATACCACTTTATAAGGCCTTGGTAAGACCACATTTGGAATATTGCATACAATTTTGGTCACTATGATGTAAAAAAGATGTGGAGACTCTAGAAAGAGTGCAGAGAAGAGCAACAAAGAGGATTAGGGGACTGGAGGCTAAAACATACGAAGAACGGTTGCAGGAACTGGGTATTTCTAGTTTAGTGAAAAGAAGGACCAGGGGAGACACGATAGTAATATTCCAATATCTCAGGGGCTGCCCCAAAGAAGAGGGAGTCAAGCTATTCTCCAAAGCACCTGAAGGCAGGACAAGAAGCAACGGGTGGAAACTCATCAAGGAGAGAAGCAACTTAGAAGTAAGGAGAAATTTCCTGATAGTCAGAACAATGAATCAGTGGAACAACTGGCCTCCAGAAGTTGTGAATGCTCCAACACTAGAGGTTTTTTAAAAAGAGATTGGACAATCGTTTGTCTGAAATGGTACAGGGTCTCCTCCTTGAACAGAGGGTTGGACTAGAAGACCTCCAATGTCCCCCCCCGACTCCGTTCTGTTAACAATAACAGAGAATACGAACCAGGAGGATTGGTAATGAGAGTGGAAATGACAAAAAATCAGTCTTCACGTAGGATATATATATATATATATATATATATATACGCTGCCTGTGCACATTTCTGTTGAGATAAGAACCAAGCAGCATTTTCTTCCTCGTAATCACAAGAAAAGACTTCAGTCTTAATTTTAATTTTCTGGGCCTGTCACAATTCATTAGAGAGGACTCAAGAAGAGGCTGAATAAAATCGGGTTTATCGCACTGTGAGATGCCAGTTGTTTGTACAAGTGGGGTGAATCAGAGCACGTCAAGCCTTTAGTGTGGTTTAATTCATTAGGACATAACTTGCACTGCAAACGGGCCTCGGCTCTTGTGACCCCCCAAATTATACAGTTTGGCGCACTGTGGAAAGATGCTTGCCACCAGTTCCGTACTACAAAGAGCTGTTCTTTACTTAGGATGAAAATGCTACACAACATAAAATCATAGGGTTGGAAGGGACCTTGGAGGTCTTCTCCTCCAGTCCAAGGTAGGAGGGTTAGAAATTCTGTATGTTTACAGCACCACAGAGCAAACAAGGAGCACAGTCACCATGTGCTTTACTGCTCAACTGTACAACTGTAATAGGAAACAGGAAACTCTACTTAGAACAAAAGAGCTTAGAGTACTAAGCGAGTGGTCGTAAGTCAAGCACTACCTGTATGTCTAGTGCAGGGGGTCTGCAACCTTAAACACTCAAAGAGCCATTTGGACCCGTTTCCCACAGAAAAGAAAACACCAGGAGCCACAAAACCTGGGTGGGCGTGGCCAACTCGATTGTCACTCACTTCCACCAGTCACATGACACACACACATACACACAGTCATGCCTACCCAGCTGGTCATTAGGGCAGAGAACAGGCTGTTAAAAAATACCGGGAACCACAAAATCCTTTTGATATCTCTCTCTCTCCCCCTCCCTCTCCCCCTCCCTCTCTCTCCCTCTCTCTCTCCCCCTCTCTCTGTCTCTCTCTGTCTCTCCCCAGCCACTTCTCAGGCCAGGCAAAGAGTGACTGGGAGAGGAGGGTTGGTGGGGCCAGCCAGTGGTGAGATCACCCGACAGGGAGCCACAGCAGAGGGCCCAAAGAGCCGCACGCAGCTCCAGAGCCACAGGTTGCTGACACCTGGTCTAATGTAACAAAGAGAACGATGAGGGGGTGACTTGATAAAACTCTTCCAATATTTGAGGGGTCATCCCAGAGAAGAGGGTGGGGGAGAGTCGACCTGTTCTCTGAGGGCAGGACAAGAAGTAACGGGTGGAAGCTCATCAAAGAGAGATCCAACCTAGAAGTAAGGAGAGTCACTCAAAATCTTTGCAATTGTGCTGCGACGGAGAGATTTACTGCTGCAGTTCTGTTGGGAGGACAGCAGAGGTAGCAACGCACTTCTGATCCAGCCTCCGCCTGTCTCTCGATTCACAGGGATGGCCGAAAGCCGAGAAGGGGTCCTTTGAGCACTGGGACATTTGTCCTGTACGGTGGGTTTTACAGGAGGCAGCATGCAGTGCAGAGATAAGCCCCCCCACCTCCCACCCCCCCTGTGGGTAATTCACGGTCATCTGTCGTTGCCAAGCTTGAGAAGGTGCAGGGAAGAAGAAATATCTTACCATTCGTAGCTTAGCTTGGGCTGAATGCATGATGAGAAGGAAGGAGAGAGAAAAACTGGGAAGCCCTTGCCTAGTGGCCAAATGGATAGGTGAATGTAATGGTATGTGCGAATGTCCTTGGGATCCAGGAGGGAAGGATAAGATAAGAGAGGGCAGAGCCTGCAGCTGCATAACGGACAAAGAAGGAAACTCTCTAACTTCTCTCAGGCTACAAAACAGACTGTGGGAGATTTGTATTTTCAGACTTGAAAGATTCTGTTAATGTTAGCCTTACAATAATAAGAGTATAATTAGCTTCGTCTGATTTGTGTTTCCTGTCTGGTCTGCCGGTCTCAATGTACAATGGTCCTTGCCCCTCTTTTTTTATAGTGGTAAGTTAGGAGGATGTTTTCTGAATTTCTTTCTCTCCTAGGAGAGGAGAGGAGAGAGAAACAGAGGGGGAGAAGAAGGGAGGAGAGGAGAGGAAAGAGGGAGAGAGGGGGAGAGGAGAAAGGGAGAGAGGAGAAAGGGAGAGGGGGAGAGGAAGGGAGGGGAGGAGAGGAGAGAGGGAGAGGGAGAGCGGGAAGGGAGGGGATGAGAGGACAGGAGAGGGAGAGAGAGGGGGAAGAGAGAGAAGGAGAGGGGGAGAGGAGAGGAGGGGAAGAAATGGGAGGGGAGGACAGGAGAAGAGAGGGAGAGGGAGAGGGGAGGGGAGGACAGGGAGGGAGAGAGGGAGGGAGGGAGAGAGGGGAAGACGAGGAGAGGAAATGGGAGGGAAGGACAGGAGGAGAGAGGGAAAGGGAGAGGGGAGGGGAGGACAGGGGGAGAGGGGAGAGAGGGTGGAGAGAGGGAGAGAGAGAGGAGAGGAGGAGGAGAAATGGGAGGAGAGGAGTGGAGAGGGGGAGAAGGAGAGAGAGGGGAGGGGAGAGGAGGAGAAGAGGAGAGGGAGAAGGAGAAGGAGAGGAGAGGAGAGGAGAGGAGAGGAGAGAGGGAGGGAGAGGGAGGGATAGAGAGGAAGAGGGAGAGGGAGAAGCAGAGGAGAGAAGCAGAGGGCTCAACCAAGAATCTTTTAGATTTTAGCATGAGCCGTTAAGCCAAAATACCCTTTAACGACAGAATTGCAGACATTTTTGCGGTCTCTCTGACCACCCCTAAGCGGAGATGCAGATTCTCCAAAGACTCTCCCTTCTTCTTCCATCCCCACGTCGTCAAGGCAGACATTGTTAAAATCCCTGTAGCTGAGCCTATTTGCCCATCTGGTGGTTGAAACCATCGTCCGTGTCACACGTAATCCCACATTGTAAATTTTGCCGAGGCATTAGGTCAATTTACATTGCGGCCCTCGTAGATCAATTTCCCCGGGGAGGCCCAATAAATTTGACACGAACTTTCTCCTTCGGGGATTTAAAACCATTCATTGTTACGTACAGCCGCTGAACGTTGTGTCACTAATGATGAAGGCAAACTATAATTGGTCAAAGACAAATTTACCTTGGTGTTAAAAATATGACTTGGTTGGTTATATCGCGACCATTCGTGGTGGAGGATATATCGTTTTTGTTTTTATTTTAGATCAATCGGCGCTTTAGATTTCTCTCCTGGGTAGCAATTGTACTAACACTGTAACGCAGGTTGGACGGTTATTATTGTGTGATTTATTTTGCTAGCCGCTAGTACATATTAATGCGTTTATCCGCTTTGCTTCGTTTTTGGTTGGCTCTTTTTAATTTTGCTGCTCGCTGGCCAAATCAACATATTTGATGGATTTGGTGGTCTCTGTTTCCACAAGGCCAGTTTGGTCTAAGGCAGGGGTCTGCAACCTTAAACACTCAAAAGAGGCATTTAGACTCGTTTCCCACAGAAAAGAAAACACCGGGAGCCACAAAACCCGGGTGGGCATGGCCAACTCGATGTCACTCACTTCCACCAGTCACATGACACCTCCCTAGCCACGCCTACCAAGCGGGTCATTAGGGCAGAGAACCAGTTGTTAAAAAACACCGGGAACCACAAAATCCTTTTGACATCTCTCTCTCTCCCCCTTCCTCCCTCCCTCCCTCTCTCCCTCTCTCCCCACCTCTCTCTCTGTATCTATGTCTCTCTCTCTCCCCCTCTCTCTGTATCTCTCTGTCTCTGTCGTAGCTGCTTCTCCACCCCCTGCCGTCACCCTTACCTTCTCAGGCCAGATGAGGAGTGACTGGGAGGGGTGGGGCCAGCCAGTGATGGGATCACCTGACAGGGAGCCACAGCAGAGGGCCCAAAGAGCCGCACGCGGCTCTGGAGCCGCAGGTTGCTGATACTTGGTCTAGTGGTTAAGGGTACCATGTGTTGTGACCTAGGCTTACTGAGTCATTACAAGACACAATTAGTCCCAAATAAACCTATTTTATTGTAACAGCTGAGAATTACGTTCATTCCCACATGAGTCCCAATTAGTTGCCAAAAACAAGTCCTTCGGAAGAAGTCCTTCGGGATAGCCACCAACCTTTATCTTCTTTGACACCCTGCCAAAGGCCTTACTTGGCAAAGCCCTACGAAGTTCAGAAACAAACAAGAGGTGCCGACTGGAAACAGAATTAACAATGTTGCTTTGCTGCAAAGGGCCCACATGCCTTTGCTCCTCTTTTAAGCCTAATGGGAGGGGCCAATCATCTCCAGGCCTTACTCCCGAGTCGTCCCTTTAGCTTTAACTGTTCTTCCCTTCTGGCAGCTCTGCACATGCGTGCACTAGGAACAGGCTCCTCCTGTTCCTCTGCCTCTCTGCTGTCTGACTCTGGGGGCTCCGGAGTCCACGCATCACTCCCAGATGGCCCTGGCCCCATCTCTGCCTCCGACGCAGAGCCCTCATCCGGGCCTTCCCCAGCCTCCAGAACTGGCCCATGTTCCTCCCCAGCCTCCTCACTGTCCGACTCCGCTGCCAGCTCCACAAGCCACCGACGGACCACAACACCATGCTAGAAACCAGGAAACGGTCAATTCTAGTCCTCCCTTAGACACACAAGATGGCTGGGCCAATCACCAGGAGACTGATGAATTGTTCTCACTATCAGAACATTTCTCCTTACTTTCAGGTCTTCCAGCATTAATTTTGTCTGGGGGTTGTACTACCCCCCCCCCCACCCATCCAGAGTCAAAGGCATCATTTCTCCTGACCTTGGAGGTCCAAAGACGAGAGCTGGCAGAGGGCGGAATTAAACATGTCATTAGCTGAGAATCCTTACATTGCCATAAACTATCAACCCTTATCTAGTGCCAATTTAGTGCTGGCTGATACTGTAGTTGACTAGATTCTTGTGGATAGACCTGAACCAATAAAACCTCTGTGCTGCAATTTATGGTCCTGATCCTTTGCATCTGACAAAGACCTACAGCCCCTCCGTCCTGCTAGGGATGAATCACAGCCAGTACCCCCTTTGCACCAATGTCCCACTTCCATTTATATCCTGAGTTAAAGCACATACACACAAACACACTCCCATCTCACGTCTTTCTACACCTGCAAACATCATCATCATCTTCATTTAACGACCCCATAATCCCATGCGGGGTGGAGTTTGGGTAACTGAATGGAGCTAGCAGAGTGTTTTAATGGCCAGATGCCTTTCCTGTCGCCAGTGCGGAGTTTTGTTCGGCCGATATATTCTCATTGTGCCCAGAAAGAGAAATATTTGCCTCTACCTAGGATCGAACTCTCAGCCTCCTGATTGCGAGGCGAGAGCTCCGCCTCTACACTGCTCCTTCTACACCTGCAAACTTCCCTGTACAATTTAGGGCAATGAAGATTTGAGCCTCTTCAATTAAAAAAGAAATAATTAGAAAGTCAATTCCGGAGCAATAACGAACCGGATGAATCTGTTTTTGGGGTTTTTTTTCAGTTCATTTAAGAATTTACGCTTGATTAGGCTGTTCCTTAAATAAGCAATTTCTACCAGCGGACCTCGGGAAAGGCATTAATTCAGCCGAATTATGCCGCTGTTTCCCATAAGTGTGGGAGATCATTTTACGCAGCGGCGAAAGGGAGGGAGGGGGAATTCCAAACGAGAGAAAACGCATCTGCATGACATTTGCAGATTTATTTCATGTGCGGGAAAGCAAAGGGAACACCATTGCTATAAATTGAAATCGAAGCGCAATGCATCCCAGGATAATTTGAGGGGGGGTTTCATCCTTGTTGTTCAATCTGCTGTAACTAGTGCTAAAGTTGGGGAGGGGGCTTTAAGGACCCTTTAAGGGAATCTGGATTTCAACAGGATATGGCCACGGTCATAAAGAGCAGACTTTCCCTAGCGATTTTCCACCTAGAGGCGGAGCGCTCGCCTCGCAATCAGGAGGCTGTGAGTTCGATCCTAGGTAGAGGCAGATATTATTCTCTCTCTCTGGGCACACTGAGAATATATCGGCCGAAAAAAACTCCGTACTGGCAACAGGATGGGCATCCGGCCAGTAAACACTCAGCTCCATTCAACTGCCCAGACTCCACTCCGCAAGGGATTATGGGGTCATTAAAAGAAGATAATGATGATAAATGCCCTTTGCAGGAGTGGTGCGGTGGCCTAGAGGTGGCGCTCTCGCCTCACAATCAGGAGGCTGTGAGTTCGATCCTAGGTAGAGGCAAATATTCCCATATCTCTCTCTCTCTCTCTCTCTCTCTCTCTCTCTCTCTCTCTCTCTCTCTCTCTCTCCTGAATATGTCTCCTGAACAAAAACTCTGCATTGGCAAGAGGAAGGGCATCTGGCCATTAAAACACTCTGCTAGCTTCATTCAGTTGCCCAGACTCCACCCCGTTATGAGGTCATTAATGATGAAATGTAGCAGAGTTTGGGCACCTGGGCAGCTGTGGCTGTGATTTAAGTCCAAGTGAACTCAAAGTTTTCTGTTGGAAGCTCTAGAGAAGATTAACTCCAAGTCCTTAACGGTCAGCGGAGATGACCACTCCCTCCCCCCCTAATTTTGTAGAGGAAGGTGACCAGTTTCTCCAGAAATATCGCTCCCTAATTGTCAAATCAGGATTTCTGACTGACTTCATGCCTTTCCCTTGATATTTAAGCAGCAGGAAACCGAGAAGTTGGCTGCGTTTGCCACTGAATAACTTGATCGGCCTTGGGTGCTACGTTATCTCGACTGAGAGGATGGTCCTTTTTTTTTTGATGTCGGCAGTCAAATCGTTGCGTTTCGAAGCACGAATTCTCTAGGAAGCTCAGAAGAACCAACCCATGCCTACAAGGGCATCCGTTAATTATTTATTAGGCTTGCATCCCCGGCCGCTCGAGAACCTCAAGCATCATCCAGAGCCCTTCCTTCTCCAATTTCCGCCATCACTCCCGCAACGACCAAATGCCCAAGAGATTTGGCATGAAGTGGAAGGGAAAAAAAATGTACTTATGATTTGTGGTTTTGACGATCGGGGGAAAAAAACCCCCCACTGGATAATAGAAAAGAGTGAGCTTTCCCCACCCTCGCCCCTCATAATTATAAAGTAAGAGATAATTTTGTAATTGTATTATATGCTTCAAAGGAAATTGGAAACTTCTTCCTATTTCTTTTTATTCCCTCCCTCCCTCCCTTCTTCATCATGGGAGATTTCCCCTCTTCTTCCCTCCTTTCCTCTCCTCTCCCCTCCTCATCCCTCCTCTCCCCTC
>WNWU01013326.1:0-11833 GCA_012654045.1 Ptyas mucosa | reverse complement strand
CCTTATATTCCGAAAAATACGGTAATTAAGATTTTGAGATCATTTTCACAAACATACATATGAAGTTTGGTGTCCCTCATCTTTCTTCCAGTCCATCATTCATGTTCTTATATGAGACTCTATTTAGTTAGTCAAGTCCTAGCTGCTAAAAATCAGATATTTTTCTACTGCTTTTTACATATGCACCCTTCTGTGTGTGCTGATGATAAATATTGTTTCTGGAAACTTGATATTCCACTCATTAAATTTTATTTTATTTAAAAAGGTAAACTACAAACTTCAAAAAATAAAACTATTACAAGACAATACAAAATTAGATGAAACATTTTTTTAAAAAATGTGCACTAAAAACAGATAAAACTACATACGCATATATTGTTCCCCAGTTGAATACTGACAGATGTACATTTCTCCCCCTTGCAAAATAGGCCCACAATTATAAACTCCTACCGATATATTTGCAACCACTTCACTTGTCATCTATCTGCTGTATATAAAAAACATAGTTAACAGGCAATAAAAAAATAAATAAATTAAATTTCAAAACTTCAAAACTGTCTGTTATCTGCTATTCTATTTAATTCACAGAAAAATTACAGGGGCTTCTTATCTACCACAGACCACCATAATCATTATCTCTGATCCATCCTGAATCTGTTCATGATTCAATATCTTTGTTTGATTCTTAATAATAATTCATTTCCTTAAAACTTTAATTAGGATCTTTCCCAACAACCGATTTCCATTCCCCAAAGTCACAGGACCTCCTGTAAATTGAAACATAATGACTCTTAAGACTTGTTTTCCAGTTAAATATGACAAGACCATCCCCAAATCTCCCTCAATCTTCTTGAAAGAATCCATTTCTTCAGTCTTCCGTTCTGTCCACTTTGAGTCTTCAGGGTCCATGGCCTCCCCAGCCATCTCCAAGCAGCCTGCCTTCAAACCAGACTCCTCCTTCAGGGATGCCAGAAGCAAATTCAGTTCCAGTCCATCCATCCAATCCATCCGATTCAACAATTATTTTTTTTTAAATTTGATTTATATGCTGCCCTTCTCCGGAGACTCAGGGCAGCTTACAATGCGCTAAGCAATAGCCTTCATACTTTTGTATATTTATACAAAGTCAGATTGCCCCCACAAACTGGGTCCTCAATTGTTGCTTGCTTCTGATTATAGTCTTTAAATTGATTTAAAACCATTGTTATTTTATCAAACTTTTAAAATGAAGTTTCAAATAAGGTTTCTAAGTAGAAAAACTTTATAATCTTTAAATTAAATCACATCAAATTAGCTTACTTTAGGATCTACATCTTAGATCAAATCTTGCGTGAAGGGGATTTATCAACTTGACTGTATTAATAATAACATAAAAATTGATGTCCAATAGCAAAAAGTTATCCCTAACCTTCAATCCCTGGCCCATTAATTGAAGTATATAAAGGTTACCTCTATGCTCTTGTATGGAGCAGAAGTTTGGGATTTATACTCAACCACAGTACTAGAACAAACACAGTCCCAGCACCTGAGCTGTATTGTGGGTGTAGATCTAAGGACATCTGCTGCAGCAGTTAGAGCTGAATTGGGAATGTATACAATTCATCCACTATCCAAAATCAAAGCATATAACCACTGGCACAAAGTCAATGAAATGGAGACTGATAGACTCCCCAAGTTTTGCTTTCTAGAGCAGATAAGCTCACAATCACAAACCTCTTGGATCACTAAACTGATTAATTTTGGAAGTAGCTGTGGCCTTCCTGTCTCTTGTGTAACAGGAGAACAATTCAAAAAACAGCTGCCCAAAGAATTAAGGATGTAGAAGCACAAAATGACATGGCTATCCTCAGTAAGGTGGGTAAGTTGAAATGGCTGAGCAAATACAAACCTATTTTTCAACTAGACAACTATTTAAACTTACAACTGCCAAAACATCTTAGGGAAAGATTTACGTGAGCGAGATTCAAACCGCTGGACACAATGGTCAGATATGGGAGATTCCACTCTAGACCTTATAATGGAGGTCTCTGCATTTGCAGAGTGGCAGAGGCAGAAGACCTGGCTCACATCCTATTTGATTGCTGCCTGCATAAGAGGGTGAGAGGCAGGTACCTTGGTCCATAGACCAAACGAAGGACCCATTGGAAATCCCATATCAAAATGACTCACCTTATCTGCAGCCAGAATTTGAAAACAACATTTAATACAGCTCAGTACTTGAGCAAAATGGCTCGGTTGAGATCGGCATATGTGGGGCTGATTGGGGTAGATTGAAGGGGTGATATTGAAATATAATTTTATCATATTTTATTTATCCATATATTATTGTATTCTATTCCAGTCTCATTTTAAATTGTATTTCATTCAAATTCCATTTTAAATTGTTTTTTCGGATTTTAGTAATAATTTGTGTTTGGAACTCTGCACTTTGATTTGGCCCATGGACTAATCAATCAAGTAAACAAACATAACCTTCAGGTGTCTAAGGAAAAATTTTAAAATATTAAAAATTATTTGAGTATCATTTTGAAGACAGTTTTTATCCACTAAGTTATCATACCATGCGCCCCTCAGTTTTCTAATCACATCACACAATTGTTTGTGAGTCCGTTACTGAATTCCAGTGATATCACCAGTCTTCCCATAATCTATTTAGGAAGTGCATTGATGTGTGGGAATGACTTTTGGGATGAGGAGAAGACCTCCTCACTGTCCAAATCTGCTGCCACTGGCCGCTGGTGGGCCATAATAGCTATACGGATTCTTCCCTCGACTTCTGTCAATCCTGTCTCCAGGTGCAGAAGTGCATTTGAGACACAACGTGGCATCTGGAGAATTGATCTGGTGAATTTGGATTGAACGACTTCTAATGATGTAAAACATGAAGCTGACGGTCCGAGCAACGTCCCATAAAGAAGCTGTGCTAGCGACTTGGCCACAAAAAGCTTAAGAGCAGCAGGGACATAATATCCTCCCTTTGTGCGGAAACAATTCAGAATGGTGCTGGCTGATCTTTGGCCCAGGGCAGCTGCATGTTTCTTGAACCCTTGGCCTGAATGGCCACCCCCAGGGATTTGAAGGTGCTTCCCTGCTCTATTTTGTGGCCATTTAGATACCATGAATCAAGTGTTGGCCTTTTTGATCTTTGTTTTCTCATCATTTATGCCCAGTTGATTGTAATTGCAGTACTGGAGAAGGGCTCGCAAGGCTCTTTTAAGGCCTGCTGGTGTCCTGGAGAGGATCACAGGGGCATCTGCATAGAGCAGGAGGGCGATGCTTCAGTTGCCTATTTTGGGGGGGGGGGGTGATTTGGTTTGTTTAGTCATTTTACCATGCCAGTTATGTAATAGTTGAAAAGCAGGGGGGCCAATATGCCCCCGTTTAACCCCCTTTTGAGTTTTAACTGACTTCGAGAGGGACCCCTGCATATCACACCTCACCTTGAGGGATGTTTTAGTATGTAGGGCAGGTAATAGATGAAGAAACCTGTGGTCAATTGAGGCAGCTTCCAGCTTCTCCCATAGCTTAGTCCTGGGAACCGTATCAAAGGCTGCCTTGAGATCTATAAAGCAGGCGTAGAATGATGCAGGTCTCTTTGGTATGTATTTTTCAATCAGTTGAGGAAGAACTTAGCACTGATCGGTAGTGCCTCTCCCCTCTCTAAACCCGGCTCCCTCTTCAGCAATCCAATTCTCAAGAGCCAGCCACTCTACATCTGGAGGTGTTTTCCATCAGGATGACCAGGGAGAAGATCAGCCTGACAACTTTCTTCTTGATCAACCCATGCTTTCTGGGAGTCAACCTCTTGTTTTCAAAGAGTTTATGAATCATCTTCTTTTTTTCTCTCTTCATTTTATTTGTCATCTGCTCTAGAATGTTCCCTATAATTCACCAATTGTGTCAATTATATTTTCTTCTATTTTGTCAGTATATGATGGACAATTTTTTCTCAAACTTTTTCATTCACTTATGAAGATGATGACAGTATTTTTTTCTAAATTTGATTTATATGCCGTCCTTCTCCAGAGACTCAGGGCGGCTTACAATGCGTTAAGCAATAGCCTTCATACTTTTGTATATTTTATACAAAGTCAGCTTATTGCCCCCACAATCTGGGTCCTCATTTTACCTACCTTAGAAAGGATGGAAGGCTGAGTCAACCTTTGTATCCTAATTAAGCATATTTAGAGATCAGACAATTGTAGAACAAAGATTCAATGTGTGATAAGAAACAAAGTTCTCTGTTTTTCAAATTCTTGGATGTTCCCATTCTAGTTTCATCCCTTTCTGGAGAAGAATGAATTTTGGAACATTTCTCGAAGAGAACTGTATTTGGACCAAAATGGAGAGATGAGAGCAGATCTGATCATCAAAATCATCTTGGTTTTCCCCAAGGAGGATCCCAGGAAAGACATTATGGCGTATTTTAAAAGACAGAAACTTGCTATCAGCCAAGATGCTCTTTCACGGCAAAAGTTGGTCAATAAGGTGGAAGAAATTTTGGTGTCTTTTCTCTGTTTTCCAAAGCCTGAGGTCCCATTTCAAGTGGGCAAAGCAGGGGTGAAATGCTACCAGTTCACTCTGGTTTGGGCAAACCGGTAGTGATAAAAACTACTGGTTTGGGCAAACTGATAGTAAAAAATACTTTTAAAAGGTAAAAAAAGGTTCCAACGATTGCTCAGCACAGATGTGATCATCGGAAACTTTTTTTTTAACTTTTTAATGCATTTTTTACTACCTATTCGCCTGAACCGGTAGTAGAAAAAATGCTTTAAAAAAGTAAAAAAAAAAAGTTAGCCAAGCCTACCGTCACATGACCCCACCAAGCCACACCCACCAAGCCACGCCCATAGAACTGGTAACAATGAATTTTACATTTCACCTCTGGGGCAAAGCCTAGAGTCTCCAGGGTGGTTGGCCTCCCATGCCAGGTGGTGTCATCTCATGGAAGCTCTTCAGCAGACGGGACCTAAGTGGAATGGCTTTGCCATGTTTTATGGAAACCTTTCAAGATCTTATTGGTCAAAGGTTTCTTTCTTCATCACAGTTTAATTTCATATTAAAAAATCTAATGGAATAAAAGTTTCCTAAATCTTTTACAGTAAACTTTATTCTCAGTTTTAATATGAATATATCATCATACATAAATCTTTTTTTCAATTCCATCCCTCTTGACTTTATTAAGTAGAAAAGTACTTTATTGTAATAAATCAAAAGGAAGGAACTAAAGGAAGAATCTGCCATTAGTTATATCTTCTATATCTGTTTGGAAGGAGTCGGAGGTTTTATATTTACCCCAATGAAGACCAGAGGCTACTTATCTCCATCCATTTCTATCTCCCTTTCCCATGGATGGAGAGTCATAACACCTTTTCTTTGGCATTCCTTGTTTTTCTGCTCAGTCCCTGCCTCAGTCCAAATGTGTGGAAAGTTGTCGTCCTGGATTTGTCAAGAGGGCTCGAGAAGGAGAGCCAGTTTGTTGCTATGACTGCGTTCCTTGTCCAGAGGGGACCTTCTCCACTCAGGAAGGTGTGTCACACTGAGGAAAATGGGAGGCTTTCTGGAACTGGATCCAAATTAAAAAACAGATTGAAGCTCACCTGGTTTTTTATTTTTAACCTGCACAATTTCTTATCTAAATGGAAATAAATCAAAAAGACTTGGAAGGAGGGGCTGGGAAGTTCTGCCCCAGGCGCCTGATGGAACCTGATAGGTTCCAGATGGAGCTTGGGCCATTTCCTGAGGCTCTGGCACACGCCTCGACCGGAGACCTAGTGGCCGCCTGGGATAGGGCGGCTGCGGGTGCTCTGGATCGGGTCGTGCCTTTGCGGCCTCTGACCCGGCGCCGATCTCAATTGGCTCCTTGGTTTTCCGAGGAGTTGAGGGAGTTGAAGCGCCGGAAAAGACGCCTAGAGAGGAGTTGGAGAGCCAGTCATTCTGAATCTGACCGGACACTAGTGAGATCCCATATTAGGAATGACTTAGTGGCGATAAAAGCAGCTAAATGTAACTATTTTGCTGCTCTTATTGCGTCATCAGATAATCGCCCAGCCGCCCTCTTCAGGGTGACCCACTCCCTACTTCATCAGGAAGCGCGGGAGGAGCCCTTGGAGGGTAGAGCTGAGGATTTTGTTCAGTATCTGCATGATAAAATCACTCAGATTCGGGAAGATCTGGACTCCGACTGGGTAGTCCCGGGGGGAGGGACAGGGGCAGGTCTTGTGAGTGTTATCTGGACTGAGTTCGATCCTGTGACCCCTGAGGACGTGGACAGGATTCTGGGCAGGCTGAATGCGACCACTTGTTTATTGGAGCCGTGCCCCTCCTGGCTAGTACTGGCTTCCCGGGAGGTGACAAGAGGCTGGCTCCAGGGGATTATAAATGCTTCGTTGGGTGAGGGTGACTTTCCCGCCGTCTTGAAAGAGGCGGTGGTGAGGCCTCTCCTCAAGAAGCCTTCCCTGGACCCGGCAATGTTGGTAAATTATCGTCCGGTCTCCAACCTTCGCTTTTTGGTGAAGGTTGTTGAGAGTGTGGTTGCGCAACAGCTTCCCCAGTACCTGGATGAAACGACGTATCTGGATCCGTTTCAGTCAGGTTTCAGGCCCAGGTACAGCACGGAAACGGCATTGGTCACGTTGGTTGATGATCTCTGGAGGGCTCGGGACAAGGGTTGTTCCTCTGCCCTGGTCCTATTAGATCTCTCAGCGGCTTTTGATACCATCGACCATGGTATCATGCTGCATCGGCTGGAAGAGTTGGGAGTGAGGGGCACCGTGTTGCAATGGTTCTCCTCCTTTCTCTCTGACTGGTGGCAGTCTGTGTTGGCAGGGGGGCAGAGATCGACCCCGAGGCCCCTTATATGTGGGGTACCACAGGGATCGGTTCTCTCGCCCCTTCTGTTCAACATTTATGTGAAGCCACTGGGTGAGATCATCCGTGGTTTCGGGGTGAAGTACCACCAGTACGCTGATGACACCCAGCTGTACATCTCCACCCCAGACCACCCCAATGATGCCCTTGAAGTGATGTCCCGGTGCCTGGAGGCTGTACGGATCTGGATGGGGAGGAAAAGACTCAGGCTCAACCCATCCAAAACCGAGTGGCTGTGGTTTCCGACATCCCGATATAGTCAGTTGGTGCCAACGCTGACTATTGGGGGCGAGTCATTAGCCCCCACGGAGAGGGCTCGAAACTTAGGCGTCCTTCTGGACTCACAGCTATCTTTAGAAGAACACCTGACGGCTGTGGCCAGAAGGGCTTTTTATCAGGTTCGCCTGATACGCCAGTTGCGCCCCTTTCTAAATCGGGACTCATTAAACACGGTCACTCATGCCCTCGTCACTTCCCACCTGGACTACTGCAATGCTCTCTACATGGGGCTCCCCTTGAAGAGCACCCGGAGGCTCCAGTTGGTCCAGAATGCAGCCGCGTGGGTGGTGATGGGAGCAACGTGGTGCTCCCATGTTACTCCTCTCCTGCGCGAGCTGCACTGGCTCCTGGTGGTCTTCCGGGTGCGCTTCAAGGTGTTGGTTACCACCTTTAAAGCGCTCCATGGCTTAGGACCCGGGTGCTTACGGGACCGCCTACTACCACCAATAGCCTCCCACTGACCGGTACGTTCCCATAGAGAGGGGCTCCTCCGGGTGCCGTCGGCCAAACAATGTCGGCTGGTGGCCCCCAGGGGGAGAGCCTTCTCTGTGGGGGCACCCACTATCTGGAACGAGCTCCCCCCAGAGTTACGGAGGATCCCGGATCTTCGTGCCTTCCACCGTGAGTTAAAAACTTTCCTGTTCCACCAGGAGGGCCTGGCCTAATTCTTCCCTTTTCCCCTTCTTTTGTAAAATAATTTAGAAATTTTAAATTGTAAATATTTTAATTTGGGGTTTTAATATTTTAAATTTGGGATTTTAAATATTGGGGCCAATGTTTAATTCGGTTTTATTTGGCTTTTAAATTTTGTATATATGTTTTTTATTTATGGCTGTTCACCGCCCTGAGTCCCCTCGGGGAGAAGGGCGGTATATAAATCTAATAAAATAAATAATAAATAATAAATAAGTGATGGGAGGAGGGGGTGGCAGACTGGGCAAGCTTTACTAACAGCAGAGGAAACATCTCTTCTGCTTTTTAGGTTGGATGTGTGTTGCTAAGTTCACCTTTCTAGGAACATCTCAGATCTTTGAAACTATATTAATGGTTATAAGTCCACCTTCTGAAAGGCCTTCAGAAGTTGTGGGAGGTTCATCACTGGAGACTTTCGAGAAGACTGCCATTTGTCAGAAATGGTGTAGGATCTCTGCTTAGGCAGGGAGGAGTGGACTAAATGACCTATAAGGTCCTCTCCAACTCTGTTAATCTGTAATCTATATATTGGATCCTCCCCTTGAGGATCACTGAGAAGGTCTCACTGGTCCATAATCTGGTGCTGTGGATAGTTATGGGGGGAACTCATTACACAAATAATCTGTCAGTCATGTAGATCTGTTCCACTGGTTAATTGTTCTCACTGTTAGGAAGTTTCTCCTGAATTCCAGGTCGCTTCCGGATGTTACAGATACAATTCCCCTTTTTCCACCAGATGCTCCCCAAAGAAGGATTCCCATACCCAGCAATTGTCCAACTGCTGCTCCATTTCAGATGGACCCTGATTGGACTCTTTGCTTCAGACACAGAAGAGGGATAGAATTTCAATAGGACTTTCCTTCCTGTACTTGACAGGAATGGAATTTGTCTTGATATATCGCAGCAATTTTCACCATCTGAACACACAGCCCCCCTCAGGGATGCCCTCTCTAAGTGGAAACAAGTCAATGTCTTTGTTCTCCTCACAGAACATGTTTCCCCTTGGACCAGAATGCTTCCTTTCCATTTAACACTTAGGTGTTTGCCAAGACCCATTGAAGGGAGAGTCCAGATCCTCACAAATTTTAAAGACTATACAATAAACAAGCGCAATCTTCTCAAATCGATCCATAGTATTTGGAAGTTTGGTTATCTGTCAAAAAAAAGGCCAAAAGATGATGCCTTTGAACCCTATTTCTTTGTGGAACCCTTGTCTCCATCCATTTCTACCTCCATTTTCCATGAATGGAGAATCTTAACATCTTTTTTTTGACATTCCCCTTTTTCTGTTTAGTCCCTGCCTGAGTCTAAATGGAGGAAAATTGTCATTGTGTCAGTTTGTGTCATCTGAATTCTTTGAAACTTGATGAATTGTTTCAGGTCCACCTTCTGAAAGACCTTTCAATCCACTGTATATTGGATCCTCCCCTTGAGGATCACTGAGAAGGTGTCACTGGGCCATAATGTGGTGCTGTGGATAGTTATTGGGTGGAACTCATTACACAAATAGTCTTCCAGTCATGTAGATCAATCAATCAGAACAGAGCTGGAAAGGAGCTTGGAGGTCTTTCGGTCCTACCCCCTGCTCAAGCAGGAGACCTTATGCCATTTCAAAGGAGTGACTGTTTAATGAAATCATTAAGAAATACTTCTTGAAAAATGTCTGGGGTATCAGCTGTTATCCAAAGATGGTATTTTCTGTAATATAAAAGGACAGAATATTAAAGAAATATTGCTTTTTTTGCTTTCTCAGATACTGAAAAATGCACCAAGTGCCCAGGTGATAAATATCCAAATAAGGACAGAGTTCAGTGTATCCCCAAAGTCATAACCTTCCTGTCTTATGAAGAATATCTGGGCATCATCCTGGTGTCTTTTGCTCTACTCTTGTTCTTAATCACAGGCCTTGTTTTAATCATCTTTATTAAATACCGAGAAACTCCCATTGTCAAAGCCAACAACCGGGACCTCTCCTACATCCTCCTGGTCTCCCTCCTGCTTTGCTTCTTGTCTTCTTCTCTCTTCATTGGTCAACCAAGGAAAGCCACCTGCCTTCTCCGACAAACAGCCTTCAGCATCATCTTCTCAGTTGCCGTTTCTTCTCTCTTGGCCAAAACTATCACGGTGGTGCTGGCTTTCCTGGCCACAAAACCAGGAAACCGAGTGAAGAGATGGTTGGGGAAGAGCTTGGCCAACTCCATCATCCTTTCTTCTTCTGCTGTGCAAGTTATCATCTGCTCCATCTGGCTGGGAGTTTCTGCCCCCTTCCCTGCCTCTGACCTCCACTCCCAGCCTGGAGAGATTATCCTGCAATGCAACGAAGGGGCCGTTGTCATGTTCTACATCACCCTCAGCTACATGGGCTTCCTGGCTGCCATCTGCTTCACGGTGGCTTTCCTGGCCAGGAATCTGCCTGGGGCCTTCAACGAAGCCAAGCTGATCACCTTCAGCATGCTGGTCTTCTGCAGTGTCTGGGTGACTTTTATGCCCACCTACCTGAGCACCAAAGGGAAATACATGGTGGCTGTGCAGGTCTTCTCCATCCTGGCCTCCAGTGCTGGTCTGCTGGGCTGCATCTTCATCCCCAAGTGCTACATTATCCTTCTGAGGCCACACCTCAACACAAAGGAGCAGCTCACAGCCAAAACAAATGTAAAAACCTGAGCTATAACACCATTATGATATTGGGAGAATTATTAAAGTTTCTTTTATTTAAAAGGAGATATTAAGTCTTTCCATTTAGATAGTATGCAGGAAAAGAAAATCATATGTTTCAAAATGGGAAATTGTTGAATGACTAGAATTCTTCTAGCTCTCTTCCCTTTCAGCTCAATAAAGAGAACTCTGTAACAGTCATTCAGAGAAATTTGCTGTTCAGCAACAGCTACTGAATGTGACACCTTATAAAAAATAATTTGGGCACTTGTTCCTACAGCTAGAAGTGTGTGTGAGAGAGAGAGTGAGGAGGAAAAGAGGTCAGGAGGAAGCTGCGGGAACCAAGAACCAGCCTGGTTGCCTGATCATCTCTGTGAGAATGCCGGAATGATGTGAAATGCCATGTTTGACCGGCTCTCAGCTCGGGAGGCAAATCTTCATCTCTCTTATATAATTCTTTCTTGATTTCCTCAAAAACCTCCTTTGGAGAAAGAATTCAGCAGAACAGCTGTCTGGGATTTCAGTTTGGGGTTGTTTTTATTTGTTTGATACTTTACACCAAAATAAAAAAATAAGTAAATAAACTAAGGTGTGTACAGAAATTTCCACTGCATATTTTTTCTTTCATCAACCAGAGAAATAAAATAGTTGTTTTCAGGCCCTTTAATTTTCTACTCTACAACTTCTACGTAAAGCATTTTCTTTGCTCCTCTTCCAAGCTTGTCTTGCCTGTGAAGGGCTGGAGAAGAAGCCCAGAGAAAGGGGACCTTGAGACTCTGCCCAGGAGGAGGTTGAGGGGGTCCTCTCTGAAGGCAGTTGAATCATTGACCAAGTCACAAACCTTCAATGCTGTATAATATTCATCCAGGTCCATGAAGGGGGTGAATAGAGAGGGGGGGGGACTTCCAGGTTTGTAGGAAGAGGCACCCATGGAAGCTGTTCTGCTCTCCAACCACACAGATGGCTGATCAGTTGCTAATAAATTTTTATGTCTTATAATGGCTCCTAATTGCAAACAGGATCCCTTTGCCAATTCCATTCTAAGGAGATAAGAAAAGCTCTGATGGATTAGACCAAGATCAGTCTAAGATTCACAGGGACCACACAAATTCCTCTGGTTCTCCCACAAGCAGAAGGCAGAGAGACTTATGGCTTTGCCCATCATGGAACAGGCATTTTCCTCCATCACACCACACAATATTGGACACTCGGCCTACTCACACTCTAGGAATCCTCAATTCTGATATCCCAAGAACATTTTTCCAAGTTTCATACCCCCAATCAAAAAGTAGTAATGCAGGACTGGAACAGAGGTGGGTTTCAGCAGGTTCTGACC